>CM072818.1:63681526-63845587 GCA_036937905.1 Salvia rosmarinus | reverse complement strand
TGCGTTTTGGTGGACGGAGGGATTATATATTACTCTATCCGTCCACTATAAACGTGCATTTAATTTCGTTTCGGTCCGTCCATAAAAAATGTGCACTTTCCTTTTTTAGAAACATCAATTTTACATTTTTACCCTCAATTTATCCACTTATTTATAAAAAAACACTTATGACCCACATTTTTACAATCACAATCCATTAATATATTCATTTATTATCCCAATGACACACCTTTTTATACACATTTACTTTACACTCATTACAATTTTCTTAAAACTCGTGCCATCAAAATCGATGTACGTTTATAGTGGACTGATGGAGTATAAAACCTCTGTTGATTTATGTTTTATTATAAGGAAGGAATCGTCGCAGTGGTCGCAATCGTAAATACACCTTCCTCCCAACCACCGCAACCGCAGTCTGCACTGGTTCAGCATTTTCCTGTAATTTCTAAACCCTAGGTAATACCTGTTCCTCCCATCTCTGCTTATTTTAGTTTTCAATTTTAAAATTATAACTACCAGTCAAATCTTACCCCTTGTGTATATTCATTGTTCTTGATTTGCTCGTATTGTCATTTTTGTATAATAGGAAATCCAATTGCTGTATGTATGCTGCATATGGTATCAAGGAAGATTCTTTAAAATTATTATCGACATTTGAGTGGCGCAGCTGCGGTTTAGGGTTCAAGCTCTTTGATCAGATAAAGTTTCTACTTTTATATAAAGAAAAGGGTATTAGTTGAGCTATCCTACACTAGGCGATTTGACGATTTCAATTATGGTGGGTGAGAATCCAGATAATCGGCAGGAAGAAGATCCTGCCGTCGGAGACGCTGCCAGGGATGGCGGTGATAAACGCGGTAATGGTGACCATACAAATACCACAAGTAGCTCAAATTCAGCAATGGCAGACGGTTTGTCCTCGTTGATTTCATCTGTCATGACTGCCTTCGATTCCCGAGCTGAAGCCACTGCCCGGAGCCAAGATCAACTCGCCTTCGCGCTCGATCGTCTCACTGGAGGTACTTAAACCCATATTACCCCATGTTGTTCTGTTTCCTTCTGTTATTGTATCGGACAGTGCTCAGATTTTTATATTTTTTCTTTAATCACTACCTGTGCTTAACAACGCCTATGTCCAAACTTTGTATAAACGTTGTTTCTTTTTGCCTTTGAATCTATCTACTTGGCCGATGATGATTTTTTTTAGTGTATTAGGATTGCTATGCATGGCGTATGTGAAATGGGCTCCCCTATGGTCAAATTAAATTGATGAACATGATTGTGGGGACAATTATCTCTGCAACTTGGTTATTGATATATCTGATTTACTATATTCAGAATAAGATTGATTTAGAAAATTTCCAGTTGTAGTAGTTTGAGACATAATAAAGTATTATTCTTAAGCTGAAATTGCATCTCCCTCAATATTCAGTTATGCTTTATTATTCTTAAACTTCTCCATATTTTCAGAGCTCGACAAATTGTTAGAGGATGCCCCATCGCCCTTCATTATGCAGCACGCAGCTAGGATTTCTGCTGTTAGGAAAAGAGTCAAATCATTAAACAATGTTTTGAAGTCCATACAAAGGCGAATGGATAATATGGACCGGATGTTGTCAGCTGGATTAGCTCATGGTATAATATTATTATTATTCCTTCACTTTTTTCCTATATGCTTCTTTTTCTTCTTTTCGACACCATTTCCATCATACAGCCATCATTATCTTAGGCCTCTATATTAGCATTCCACTTCTGGAGGCTAATTTATTTGGTTTACCAAAAGTTCTTATGGCACTGCTTCTAATATTTCCTCTTACTGAGTTGATGCAAACATTTACTTATTATGTTGGGAAAAGGGATGGATTAAGGCAGTGAAACGTGACTGATCTTTTTTCCCGTCCTGAAAATTCAGCATGTCAAATTTACATCTTGTTATATACCAGCTATATCTTCATTTGCTTGTCTTACGTGTCTCCTGATACTTGTAGTTGTAGATAAACAATCTGGTATCACTAGACATCATACTGTCTTTCCATTTCTGCTTGCCGTGCTTGCTTATTAGTTATTTGACACTGTTACCAAATTATATTCCAATTTTCTTTTTGAATTCTGAGTAGGTAACGAAACAATGGCAGGAGAAAGCAGTGAGCAGCAGCATGCTCATTAACAAAGGTATAATCATCACTTGATTAGCAGGAATTTACATCTCAATAGTCGTAGTTGAAATTCAAATTCTTTTGGGGCTATTGTATTGTTGGTGAGCATTAGGTATTTCAACTTCATGCTTTTGGTATATTTTCAGGACTTGCAAGGCTCTACAATATTATAGCAGCTGTGAGCTAAAAAAAGGGCATAATTGGGGAAGCAAGTTCATTTCTTCTATTAGGAAATGAGGCTTGTATGCTCTACAAACTCATACAACCTTGGTAATTTGATTTGTTTGTTTAAAAATACTGCTGCTCTCTGCTCATAACAACCTCAGTGGTATATGCTTCAACCGAAGGTTTTCATTGAAAGTTTTCTTATTTTGTGGCATCATGTTCCTTCGAAATGCAGCATTACCATCTATATACATTATAATTGAATAGTGACAAGAATAGCAAGTACTGGTTTTCCTGCTCAAGTTATATTTTTTGAATTTTAAAAAAATGTCGCAATTCGTTCGCCTAAATTCGTTCTCCTAAATTTGTTGTACACAATCAGGTCTCCATTCTCATCAGTTTACATGTTTTTAAAAAAAAAATCATTTTCACGGTCAATGTTTGAAAATTGTGCTTTCTGTTCAGAAAGGAAGAAGAAATAAACAAAGAAGAGCTAGATCCGTGAAGAAAGTAAGTAGAAGGAAAAAAAATAGCAAAAAGATGGTAAGATATTTTTGTCTATAGCAATAAAGGATATATATTTTAATGAAGGTGATTCAGATAAAAGGCCTGTATCTGCAATGGATTATTATAGTTTTGACCGTTTAAACATTTTGATAACTAGTATCACAGTTAAGAATTTCACTGAAAAACGAAAAAGGTGTTTGAATAGAGAGAGATGATGAAAGTTGGTTGGATTGTTCTGTTCAAGTTAGAAAAGAGTAAAATACAGTAGATTAGATCTGGTTGAAAATTAATTTATAATGAAATAATATACTAATAAGAGTGGTAACTTAGAGGTAGAGAGTGGAGACAAGCTGGGCAGATTCTTCATCTAATAATTTGGCCCACTTTTTCAGCATTCCCAGTCAGTGATGTCTCTGTTTCTATTCTTTACATGCTGAAATGCCATTCCCACCACCACTCTACCACCCTTTTTCTTTTCTGAATCACACCAATAAGTAACAAATCTTTTTTTTTTTTTTCATATTTTCCATCTACTTTACCCATTACCGAAACTTACTCCACCTTATATACTACTTTCATCCCATTATTGTTGGTTCGTTTTTCCTTTTACGTAAAATTAAGTTGGCTCGTTCCAAAAAGGAAACAATTTTACACTTAAAAGATTTGAATTTCGTCACACACACTACTTTACATCTAATCAACTCTCCTTAATTTACGTGCAAAAAGAAAGGAACCATGATTCATGGGACGGAGGGAGTACTACATTACTAATACTCAAATTCCTTTCCAGTTTTTTCACAAAGCCAAAATACTATAAAAGGATGCGCATATCCTGAAAGAAACTATTTTGGTTGCATATTTCAGCAAGGATACCGGGACAAAGCTTTTTTCTTTTCATTAATACCAATTTTAAACATTCGAAATTTTAAATACCATGTTTGATTTTAATCATAATGATGATGCTATAGGCTCCTTTCTTCCCCACCGCAATATTATAATACTTCATTCGTTCTGAATCTTAATTTATTAAAACAAGAAAGACCTAAAAATAAGCAATGTGGGAATGAAAAACTAAAGACAATTCCATCCCACAAGAAAGAGACAAAAGGAATGAAAAGCAAAAGGTGCATTTGCGTAAAGAGCAAAAGGTAAACTCAACGCTCTTGTGAGATGGATAAATACTCGCTTTGCATGCCTAATCTTTTACAGTCTTTAAATCATACAATAACAGAAATATAGCCAATTCCTATCGGTTTCTCTCTTTTTTTTGAATGCCACATCCAATTCTTGAGATTTCATCCTCTATTGGCAATGTGGGCTCCTTCTTCTTTAACTACTTTTCCTTTGGACGCTAGCTTGAATGATTGAGTGTTCATTGCGTTCACTGTGGTTAGTTGCAAAGAGGGGCGGGGCTGAATTCGACCGCCGCAGAATGGTGTGGATCAGCCTCTCTTCCGCCGCCACTCCCAAGTTCTCCACCACTTTTGCCAACCGGTAATCGCTACCACTATCTCTTCTGTTTTTTTGCTTTCATCTTATTCATTACTTCTTTCTAGAGAGGAACCAAAAACAAAGCAACTGTCCTTCAAAGATAATGATTATTATAATAAGGAAAAGAGAAATGGACCAACAAAATGTGTTAGTTGAGTGGTTGCTATATAGCCCCAAGGCTTGTTCATCCTTTCTAATCTTTTGCAGTTGGGCACTTTTGACTTACTTGCAAATGGATTGGAAATTTTGTTCCAAATAATGGTAGTAACCTAGCTTATGAATTTTTAGTGATGGTTAGCTGGTTTTATTTGTACGTGTGCAGCATTTTCTCTGATGTTGCCGGGGACATCACAATTATTGTTGATGGAGAATCCTTTCTATTGCATAAGGTAATAATAGCTGCTTAATCATAATCTTTACAAGGAAAGCACATACCTTAATTTATCAAGATTACTAAAATTCTTGTGATTGGTTTGGTTGAGTTCCCCCTTGTTGCTCGTAGCGGAAAGATCCGCAAGCTGGTTGCCGATGCCAAGAATACAGGTCTGTCGAAGCTGGAACTCACCAACCTCCCAGGAGGCCGGAAATGTTTGAACTTGCAGCTAAATTTTGTTACTGCATGAATTTTGCGATCACCACAGCAAATGTAGCCCCCTGAGCGCTGCGGCTGAGTACTTGGAGATGACAGAAGACTATCAAGACGAAAATCTCCTTGAGCGTACAGAAACCTATCTAACCCAAGTTGTATGCCCCAGTCTTGAAAAATCAGTGGAAGTTCTATCTGCCTGTCAGAACCTTCAACCACTTGCTGAAGAGATAGGCATCCCAGACAGATGCATTAGTGCCATTGCCATGAATGCTTGCATGGAGCAGCTGGTTTCGCGTTTAGATTGTCATAGTGGATCCTTAGATCTTAAAGAGAGGTGCGTTGAGTGGTGGGTGGAAGATCTTTCAGGGTTAGGAATCAATTTTTATCGTAAGGTTGTGATTGCCATGGGACAAAGTGGTGTTAGGACGGATAGTATAGTTGCCTCTTTGATGCATTATGCACAAACGTCATTGAAGGGAATAGGGAAGCCTCAGATATGGAATCCAGCAAGAACTACTACTCCTAGTCTGATTGAGAGTGGGCAGAGGACTATTATGGAAATTCTGGTAACTCTGTTACCTACGGAGAAGAAGAACTCTTGCATTCCGTTGAACTTTTTGTTTGGGATGACGAGGGTAGCCATCATGGTGGACGCCCCACTAGCTTGCCGGCTTGAGCTGGAGAGGAGGATTGCGTACAAACTAGAGATGGCCTTGCTGGATGATCTGCTTATACCTTCGCTTCAAACAGGGGATTCCACGTTTGATGTTGATACTATTCATCGGATCCTTGTTCAGTTCCTACATCGAATTGAGGAAGAAGAAGAGGAAGAGTGTGGGTATGAATCGGAGGAGATTGGGTCACCGAGGCATGGATGCTTGTTGAAAGTTGGACGGCTTGTTGATGCATATTTAGCTGAGATTGCTCCTGATCCCTATTTGAGCCTTGATAAATTCATTGCAATGATTGAGGTGCTGCCTGATTATGCTCGTGTCATTGACGATGGACTCTACAGGTCCATCGATATCTACTAAAGGTAAGGAGGAAACTCGTTGGATTGGCTACTAAACATTTTCGTGTTCCACTTTCACTACTAATATAATATTTATTAGGCCCATCCGATGATGAGTGAGCACGAGTGCAAGAAGTTATGCAAGTTGATCGACTGCCAGAAACTGTCCCAAGAAGCTTGCAATCACGCAGAGCAGAACGAGAGACTCCCAGTGCATTTGGTGGTGAGAGTTCTATACTTTGAGCAGCTGCGTATGAAGAATGCTCTGTCGGGGAGCTGTGGAGACGGGCTGCTGTCGCAGAAGATGAGCAGCAGCGGCGTGGCCAGTGCAGCCGTGTCTCCGCGGGATACGTATGCTTCGTTGAGGAGGGAGAATCGGGAGTTGAAACTGGAGATATCAAGAATGAGGGTAAGGCTAAGTGATCTGGAGAAAGAACAGGTAGTGATGAAGCAGGGGATGATGGATAAGCCTAGGCAGAGCAACACTTTGTTAACCTCCATATCTAAAGGGATTGCTATACTAAAACAACACAAGCTCAAACCAACTCAACCCAAAACTGCCAGGAGGAGTAAGAGGCTTTCTCTCTCTTAGTCTTACTTCATGTATACCCAAATCCACATAAATGATACATATTATTCTGCCTACTTTTTTAGTGATAGGCACTAATTTAAGTGCAAAAATGGTGGTACAACAAATACAGGCATCTTTTGACTTATTAAAGTCAATGATAACTGGATACTGATTGACCTATTTAATTAATCAAGGGATAAAGTACATGGGATTAGGAAGCTTGAAGGTGCGATTGCCTGTATACTCCCCTTGAAGATCACTCCACTGATCTCCCACATTCCCCCATATTCTGTACCCTTCTTCTGCCAGCTGCTTCCTTACTGTGGACTTGTATACAGTCGCGCTTTGCCCCTTGTACGCAGCACTCCTGTAGTAATTAATTAATTAATTTATCAATTTAATTCTTGTGCTAATTTCGAGATACGGAATGGAATGAGCAGATAAATACCTTAAAATGAGACGCTCGTAGGCGAAGAAACCTTGGGCGTGCAGATTGCGAATGGTGGCCTGCCCGAGCGTCTCTTCATCCCTGCCCGTCACCAGGAACACCTTGAATCCTGTGGCGATCAATTTCACGAACAATCTCAGCACATCCGTAATTGCAGAGCAGCGCCCGCTCAACGCCCATGCCTTGAACCCCACCGGATCGAACGGCTCACATCTGCGATTCACAAATTACCAATTAATTAATTCAATTTACATCCATACATGAAATTGATTGCCTCACCCGTAGCGCTTCCCTCTGTAGTAGAAGAGGTTGGAAATGCAGGTGTCGTCGACGTCGAGGATCCAAGCGTCGAGGCCTTCGCCGGAGAGACTTAGGGAGTCAATGTAGCTGCAGATGCTGTCCACAATCACGCTTACATCCCTCTCGTACTGCCCTCCCATCATGTACGCCTCCACGTGTCCAGAGCACTGCGCCGGGACCGTCCGCCATGCTCGGATGTTGTTTGCCTCACCGCCATCCGCCAGCTCAGGCAGTACCCGACGCCTCATCCGTCTCGTTCCGCCACCACGAGCTCGCCGCCTTGGAGCATATCGCTAAGAACACCAACGCTATCGCCTCTCTCATTCTCTGCATGCTCCATCCAAACATGTTTACACCAAATCCAGTCAAACAAAATACACACACACGCAAATTGAACTGAAAAGGGGGGAGCTAGGATGAGAAGAAGTTCATGCACGCGCACACAGACACACGCGAAGAGCAGAGTAGGAAACTGGAGGCCAATCACATTGATTATTGTATTTATAGAAATACCATGAAGAATATTGACCAAGACGGCAGCGGAAGTCAATGGCGGATAGCAAAGACTCTTCTAATGTTTCTCTTCTTCCCAGAAATTAATAGCTAGAAAATGACAAATTTTTGTGATGAATTTATAGGAAGAAAAAGGTAGCCTAACTTTTTGGTGCACCTCCACGTGGCTGTCTCAATTTGTCGACAAGAATGTAACCATTGTTCGTCAACTCTTAATTGGAATTATATAAGTCATAGTGTGAGAAGCATACGCATTTTTAAAACAATTTCGGATCAAGTTGGGGATAAATTAGTGCTGAATCAAGATGGAAAGGTGGAGAATTGAAGAAATTATGAATTCCACTCTCCTAAAAAGCTAAGAACAAGTGTAAATACCCATTGTCAATTTACAAACAAACAAAAAATCAAGAAAAAGTTTTAAAAAATAATCTAATCAGCAGTGGGTAAAGTTTGTGACGGAAATGTGATACAATTCAATTCAAATTCGTTGCAAGAGACTTGACTAAAATAAAGTACTTCTCCACTCACATTGAATTGTTATTCTTAAACAAAGTCACTGAAATTAGAGAGCACCTAATACATCCTCCATTTCTAATAGTACTCTAAGATTCTCAATTCTTTTAAAATTAATAGATGTGGCGTGAAAATGAAAGATACCAAACAAGACAGTCATAATTTTGCATCCAAAAATCCACATGTGTTGCATAAGTTTCTATAATTGAGAGAGAGGCTGTTTTTTCACACAATAGCCTTTGGCAATGTGAGTTGTGATTTTTATAAGAAGCAAGCTGGAAAGAGGTTGGAAGCAAGGCCCATAACTTTCAATAATCTACTTGTTGGTACTCCCACACAAATACAATCATAAGAGAAGCCCAAAAGTAATATTGATTTGACGAAAACAGAAATGGAAGAGCTGTAAATATGACTTGCATAGCTCATCGACATGATGGGGAGTGAGAGAGAGAGAGTGGCATTGGCGTCATAGAGCATATCAAAAGCACGTAGAAACTAGTGGAAATTTAAAGGAAATTGAAGCGGACTCTTTCCTCATACCTCCAAAGCCCTACTTTGATTCCTTTGTTGCCTATTCTCGCAATACGGTCTCGGCTGCAATTGAGTATTACCGGCCATGCTGCCAACCAGGGATGTTAATGGATAGATTTTACTCAAATCGATCCGAAACTTCTTATAATCCATTAAATTTTAAAGTAGTGGTTCCGGTTCCAGACTCGCTTTAGACTCGGACCATTTAGACCCATAATTTGATGGTTCGGTCCGATCCGATTTCGGTTTTAATTCCAGAACCGGAACCGATACTTATTTATTAGTTATGGTCCGAGTAAAATCCGTCTATTGACAAACCTAAGCTTAAGTAGGTTTGTCAATGAATCGGTTTTACCCATATTGATTCGAAATCACTGATAGCTCATTAAATTCTAAAGCAACGGTTTCGATTCCAGACTCGTTCAGATCCAGATCGTTTCAGACCCATAGTTGATGGTTCGAGTCCGGTCCGAATCCAATATCTAATGGGTCAGTTCTAGAATCAGAACAAATACTTATTTATTGGTTTTGATCCGAATATGATCCACCAATTGACATCCCTACTGCCAATCCCTCATTTTCTTCTCCATATCATGTCATGTGATTATCTCATCATCTCAAGATATTTAACATTTCAAATACAAGATAAAAATTTTGTGCTACGGTTGATTCAATAGAAGATAAAAATTTCAAATACAAGATAAAAATTTTGTGCTACGGTTGATTGAATAGAAAATTGAAAAAGTATGTATTATTATTTTTCTCTAAATTCTTCATTGTATGGAGGAGGACGATATGAATAACATGTAACTTAAAAGCTTATGGTGGCCACTAATTTCCTGAAAAACGAAAAAAGGAGATGAACTTTTAGGGCAACAAAAAGTGATGATTATGCAAATGACTCGAGTATTGCCCACATAAACCAATTCTATCAACTTCTTTAACATATTTAGACCATACATGCTTACTGGTTGAGCTAGCGTTAATTAGGTGTGGATACACATACACCATGTCCACCCAATCATAATTTGTTATCCATCATCCACTTCTTCACCCACTTAAGCTTATTAAAATCTTTTCTTTGTATCTTTCTTATATATATGTATTTTGCCTCATTACTGACCCACAAAAAGCTATCGATAGGATGCAGGCATTTATACGAATAATAAAATCACACAGATTCTTTGACTTTGTTGCCATGAAAATGATGGGTGATCGTCATCGACTATAATTTGAATTGAGAATAATATGCATATCAACTTTTTTCATTTATACCTGGTTTGGAGCTAGACACTCAAGGTGCCATTTAAAATTTTCTATTTCTTTCTAGTGTGATATTTTCTATTGTATTCGTGGATGGAGGATATGTGACAATCCTAAGAGTTTAGAATTACCAAATGTTAGGGTGTATATTTTTCTTATATAAATCTTAAATCCTAAACCGTCACTATTGCCACACGTGCTATACTAGTATGCAATAGAGGATTCAAATTGGACGCCATTTAAGTAACAATTAATTTTTAGGTAGTAAAGTAAACTTATTATTTATAAATTAGTGTCTTTACAAATTAAAAATACTATAACTCTATAAGTATCATCTATAGGATGGTGCAACAAGGATACATCTCATATTTTGATATTATTAAGACATACTACTGTGTATATTTATAGCACTTTATGCGCATGCGAAGTAATAATAAAACCAGCTCCTTTTATGGTGGATAATAAGATCCATGCTACGCATAAAAGCATTAAGTTCGACAACTTTGCATATAATTCAAAGGGTAAAAGCTTTTGAAGATTCACCCACTCACTCCTTTTGACAATCTGCATAACAAATGTTGCTAATTCCTATTTATAGACTATGGTATTTTCCAAATACCATTTTCCATTTTGAATTCTCCTACTATTAGGTAGATATCTCAACTGAAAATGTGGTTATGTCTCACAACAATAATCACTAAATTTCATATATTGTATATATTGAATCACGTCCTATTTTGAATATAATAAATAAACTACTGAAGATAGCGTTATTGCGAGATGGTCTCCTGTACATCCGTCCGCACATGCGGAGTTTGATATTTTTTTTCAGTGTAAATGATATTTGATACTTTTTTTCAATAAAAATTATACTTAAGCAAATGATATTTTTTTTTAATGTAAATGATACATTTCTTAATAACAAATGATACTTTTATCCGTCCGCACGGTGCAGATGGATGTACATGAATTTTTTTGCGTTATTGTTTATCAAAAAATAATTTTTCCTTGTATGCACCATGATTTAAAATATATTGTTAGACAATCATCAAATACTTGCAAAACAAACTTACTAATTTAAGGACTACATCAAGGATCAAGCAACTAAAAGCATTGTTCTTTGGGCCTCCCTTGTTGATTAGACCGTATTTACACTACTATAGAGTATACATTTTGAGAAAAGCCCATAACTTAATATGTACAAAAAGTGGAGGCCCATATATAAGGCCCAATTCCGAAAAAGTAGGACTCCTCCCAATTATTTCGTCTTCAGCAAGGCAACAACTTAAAAAAAAACCAAAAGGAATTTGAACAGAGAAAAACATAACCCTAATCGGAAAGCAGAAGCAAGATCTAAGAGCAACAATGGCAGCGTCGGCAATGGTCCTCGATCCTAAGCCTGTGGCCGCCTCCGAACCGCCACCGTCTCACCCGGCCATAAAATCTGATGTTCCCTCCGTCGAGGAGGAAGATTTGTACGGGCGGCTTAAATCCCTGCAGCGGCAGATCGAATTCATCGATATTCAAGAGGAGTACGTCAAGGACGAATTGAAAAACCTAAAGCGGGAGCTTCTGAGGGCGCAGGAGGAGGTGAAGCGGATTCAATCTGTGCCCTTGGTTATTGGCCAATTCATGGAAATGGTTGACCAGAACAACGGCATTGTCGGGTCGACCACCGGGTCGAATTACTATGTCCGGATCCTGAGCACCATCAACCGCGAGCTCCTCAAACCCTCCGCCTCCGTCGCGCTGCACCGCCATTCCAACGCATTGGTCGATGTGTTGCCCCCGGAAGCTGACTCCAGCATCTCCCTGCTCAGCCAATCCGAGAAGCCTGATGTCACATACACTGTCAGTCTCTTCTATTGTTATGTTGGCTTTCGTCTTGAGTTTGAATTAAAGGATTAATTGGGATATGCTGTAAATTGAGCTGATTAATTGTAAGATTGCTCGTTCTATTTGATGAATTAGGGCTGTCCTGTTTGATTAATTTTTCGAAGCTGGTGGAATTGATATAGTTTTGCGTATTGTAGAATTAGGCCTTTGCCATAGTAGATAAACAGTGTATCAGACTTGAGAAAGATCAATCCCAATCTCCCTGGTCTATCTTTACTGCTTTGCAGACATGGGAGTATTTCCCCTTGGTTCAGGATTCTATACTTGAAAGTATTAACCCTTGCCTATTGAGCCTTTCAGCTACAATTTAGACTTAATCAGAATCTTAGTGTCTATTTACTTTTAAGTTTTAACTAGAATGTGTAGGATTGCCAGGATAACTCGTGACATCATTTCTGTAGAACTAATTTATAGGTTTTTGTTCCTTTATCCTCCTCCATTGTTCATTAATCGAATTAGTCAGAATCAGATACCCGCAAATCTCAAATAGTTGCACTTGAAAATCTTACGTTACAAGAAGATTAATACTATTGCCGCCACACTATTTGTCATGGAGGTAAATTGTATTATTAGAAGATTAAATGAGCAATAACCGGCATTAAGGCATTAGAACACATAGAATACTACTTCCCAAATCCCAACCTAACCTTATAAGATTCTCCGGCCGAGCAAGAAATGACTTTTTACTCGATTATTACTTTTAAAAAATCATGATGGGCTTGGACTCTTGCTTCTACTTATTCTGGGATGATGGCCATATCATATGGTGAGAAAGATATATGGGGTCCCATCCCATGTTAAATCATAAGCCTCTCTTGGGTGGGTGGGGGTCACTCTTACATTTATGCTAGATAATTGTAAGAGCTAATAGCTATTGGTTGCAAAACTTCTGTAACAATAAGATACTTGACACTTATAATTAATTATTGTCTGCCCTGCCTTGTCTATTCTAGCTTCAAAGCTTTGACAATGTTCTCAAATGACTTTTTTTCTGTTTATTACGTATTCAGGATATTGGTGGATGTGATATTCAAAAACAAGAGATTCGTGAAGCTGTTGAGCTACCTCTCACTCACCATGAACTGTACAAGCAGATTGGTATTGATCCTCCTCGTGGTGTGTTACTTTATGGTCCTCCAGGTACAGGAAAGACCATGCTTGCAAAGGCTGTAGCAAACCACACGACTGCAGCTTTCATTAGAGTGGTGGGTTCGGAGTTTGTTCAAAAATATCTTGGAGAGGTATTTCGAAGAATTCTTGCACTTGCTTACCTTTTGGTTCAGCGTGATAATGAAAATCCTTATCTATCACTTCCATATTAACAATTAATATATGGATCTAAATATTAACTAAAATGTTGCTGTTGGAAATTTAGGGTCCTAGAATGGTGCGTGATGTATTTCGTCTGGCCAAGGAGAATGCACCTGCAATAATCTTTATAGATGAGGTAGATGCCATTGCAACAGCACGTTTTGATGCCCAAACTGGAGCTGATAGAGAGGTTCAGAGGATTCTTATGGAACTTCTAAATCAGGTATCTAAATATGAGCAAGTCTTTCATGAGTCATGATGAGTGAGGAAAAGATAGCACTTTTAATTCAAAGTTGGTAGGATTCATGAAGTTAGTTGGGGTTTCCATCTTTTGACTCTAATTGATGGGATGGTTGCATGCAAGATTTTGACTATAAAATCATGTTGAAGTTTAGGCTTCAACAGAGTGCAAAGTTCTATTTACGATTAGTGATGTCTTGTACAGTGAATTTGGGATATTATACTTTTACCACCATGGCATCATTGTTGTTAAGTGCATGCCCTGTGCCTTTTGATTTGTCCCTATGGCTCCAGCGGGGGTTGTGCCTTTAATTATCGTTATCAGTATTAGTTGTAGTGTTGGTAGTATTTTAAATCCTCAGTTTTCTTAATCTATGTGCATTAATCTATGCTCTGGTAGATGGATGGTTTCGATCAAACTGTGAATGTAAAGGTCATCATGGCCACTAATCGTGCGGACACTTTGGACCCTGCACTTCTCCGTCCTGGTAGACTTGATCGTAAAATTGAATTTCCTTTGCCTGATAGGCGCCAGAAGAGACTTGTTTTTCAGGTTAGTTTTTGAGAAAATTATATCCACGACACTTCATTTTTCACCTGAGTTAGTTTGATCTTGTCTAAATGCTTATTTTTAAATGGAATGAACATTTATTCCTGAATATTTTGTAATGATTTTACTGGGATTTATATCATATCTGCTCCATTTATTTTGGGTTGTATCCGAGCAGGTTTGTACTGCCAAGATGAACTTAAGTGATGAAGTTGACTTGGAAGACTATGTCTCTCGACCTGATAAAATAAGTGCTGCTGAGGTTTGTTCCTTGGATTCCATAAATTTCTATTCCATCCTAGTAATATCCTCCTGCAGTTTCTACAACTTCCTACCGTATCACCTTGCTTTAATTTGAATATTTGCCCTTTTACTGTCTTGAGTGAAATATTTATTCAATGTCAATTGAATATCAATGTAATTATACTACAGCCTATGCTTTCAATTACTGATTAGTACATGGTGAAAAAATCGTATATACTTATTTATGTGCTGTTGCTGTATAGAGTGAGAAAGCGAGCATGCTGAGTTTCTCCCGTCGATATATTTTCTGGTTATAAAAGATTTTTGAGGCTAGAGAAGTCTTAGAGAAATTGGAATTTGGTTGTTGTGTGCAGATTGCAGCTATATGTCAGGAGGCAGGTCTTCATGCTGTGAGGAAAAACCGTTATGTCATACTACCCAAGGATTTTGAGAAGGGATACAGAAGCAATGTTAAGAAGCCAGACACTGATTTTGAATTTTACAAGTAATTGCACTTTTTTTTTCGTTTCTTCTTCTTCTGGATTTGTATCCATGGCTTTAGTACTTATTGTATTACTATGGATGCTGTAACATCTATTTATCCAGGATACTTGTGTGTTATTTATTTAATTTTTTAGTAAGAATACTTGGTTGTTAACTGAATACATATTTGGGATCTTGATGGGTAGAAAAAATTGCTTGGTTTTGTGTGAATTTTGATATGCATGCACCTCCTGCAAATAATAAGAAGGGGTGGGGTTGGAATTATCTTTACTTGAAAGAAAGAATTGGATTGAAGGCGCAGCTGCTTTGCAGATTCTGAGTGGGCTCCCTCCCCATGTGAAAGAAAGACTTCTTTTCTCATGCTTGTGTTTGATAGTGTGATGACTCTCTCTCTCTCTCTCTCTCTGATTGGATTTTGCACAGTTTTGACTTGAATGCATGCAATGTGGGGGCGTGGTTGAACATTGTGTGGAGAGAGAGAATGAGTTACACGATACATCAATTTTAATGGTGTCGTATTCCACCTTGTATTTCCAGAATAATTAAATAGAGATGGGCTGGTTTGGTATATGAGCGGGAGCCTAATGCATCTCTTTCAATCATGCAAACATTGAATAGTTGAATGATAGATATTAGATGGAGTGTGTGTGGCCCATTTCATGATCTACTCCCCGAAACCATCACACATTCTTCTTTTCTTTTGCTTTGGGGAACATATATGGAATCCCTTGTCTTTGTAATCCAACTATATTTCAAACCTCACAAACATAATACGTTAATGTTGCTTTACCTGCTTCTGAAATTCAACACCACCACCACCTAATCTGATCTTATTCTTACCCGCCGAAACCGGCATTTATGAAATAACTGCCCACGCATCCCATTGTTCCAAATACTCCCATTTATCATTTTTGTTTTGGTTTACGCACACAATTTCTGATTTTCGTCCATCACTTATTTTTATTCCAAAGTCAAAGGGAAAAAAACACGAGTCGGAATCGTATCGAATTGGGAGTTGTATAAACTAGTAATTAGTATACAGTCTGCATCCAAGGAAAAAACATAATCTTATTTCAATATAGGCATTTTACATATAAAGTCATGATTATGAAATTTAATTGCAGATCAACAATCTAAAATATGTCCAATTGTGGTGGTGTTTATGAAAGATGCAGCAGGTGGAGAAAGAGAGAGGCAAAATCATTGGCAGATAAGAGTGATAATGATTAAGCAACCACGTAGCTTGGCTTATGATGGCAGATAAATTTGCTAAGATAATTGTGAGATCCAAGGTACTGAAATTAATGCATGATGATGGGCCACGTTTTGGTAGTGTTTCGCCATCAAACCACTCCATCCACTTTCTCCAACATAAAAGGGTAATTATCAAATAAAGAACTAAATTGTATATTTAGTCCCAAAAATATTCTAAATTATTGATAATTAATTAAGGATTCGAATTATTGAAGTTATAATAAAATATTCATAATTATCGATAATATCAAGTAAAGCCCCAAATTGTTGAGGCTGTAACAAAAATGTCATGGATAATGGTTTCTGTTGACGAAATGCTAGTGTCGTATTTAAACAAATGAGAGTTTAATAAACACAAATCAAAAAAATCATAAAGGGCTAATAAAGAACAATTGTTATCTAGAAAGTAGTGAAGAACATTAATCAAGAACAAACGAAGCACAAATAAAAAATGACAAAATCGTCACAAATCAACTTTTAGCCGTTCACTACCTTAGACAAATCAACAACAACTTATTGAACGAAATCGCAATAGAGTTTGTAAAATCAAAATAAAGTAGAAATAAGGTTTGTAAAATTATGGAATTGCACTATTTTTTTTCTTTCTAATTTTACTGTAAAACGTCATGTTGTCAAATCATTATTCATTATGAAATACTGAAAATATTCCGTCGATGAAAATCTTTACTCATGACACTTTTATTACAACCTCAATAATTTGGGTCTTCAATTGATATTGTAGATAATTCATAATATTTTTGTTATAACCTCAATAATTTAGACATTTAATTGATATTTAGCCTCCTATAAATTCAAATCTTATTTATGGAATTAACCCTACTTTTCTACTTGCTATTCCAGAATTTCATGTTATATTCCTCCCTTTCTCGTCATCACCTATTAGGCCAGATTTATTCTAAATCTATACTATGAAGAATGAATTATGAGCAATATTCTATAAGTTTGATGATTCAAGGGGGTCTTCAATACTAGTAAATTTTATGGGGTGAAGCAAAATTATATATACGAATAACAAAATGTTGGCATATTGAACATCATATGGATATAAAGGTCAGATTTAGGGATATCAATGGATGGGTTTTACCCGAATCGATCCATATGATTCAAAACTCATTAAATTTTAAAACAATGATTCGATTACGGTTCGGTTTCAGACCCGCTTTAGAACTTGACCGCTTAGATCCATAGTTTGATGGTCGGTCCGGATCTGTTCGATTACGGAACCGAACCAATACTTATTTATTGGTTACGTCCGAGTAAAACCCGTCTCATTGGCGAGACTAAGTTTAAATATGTTTATCAATGAGCTAATTTTATCCATATCGATTCAAAATCACTCATAACACATTAAATTATAAAACAACGGTTCGGTTCTAGTTCTTTTTGTCTCAGGTTCGGTGCGATTACGGTTCAGACCGTGAGATCCGGACCGCTTAAACACCCATAGTTGATGTCCCTGGTCAATCAGGATCAGAATCTAATGGGTCGGATCGAAGCGTAATCATTACTTATTTAATGATTCTGATCCGGGTAAAACCCACCCATTATATCCCTAGTCAGATTTACTCCGTAGAGTAAGGTATTTGATAAACTTTAAATTTTGTGAATTTCAAGGTATACGTATACTTAATTTAATAAGGAGAGTCAATTAAGAGCAAGATCTCATGAGTAGCTGGCCAACATAAATATATATATTATATACGCATCCAATTAAATAATAATTAGAGGAGAGAGAGAGAGAGATGGTAATGGAAAGCACAGCTGGTGGGTTGCGTAAAATTTGAGTGTGAGCGAACATGCGCTTGCCTCCTCTCGAGTCTACTGCTCAACTCAACTCAACTCAACTCCGACTCACCACCACCTTCCTCTCCCACACTCATCATTTTACGACGTCGTCTCCCCACCATAACTACTGCTCTAATCATTCCACAAAACTCTTACCTTCTTCCGTGACTCATTCTCTCCCTCTCTATCTACTCGCTCACGCATTGCTTGCATTTCTTTCCACTCCACGGCCGCCGCATATGCTTCTCTTCCTCACTCTCTCTCCATGAATCGGACCTTGAGAGAATCCGTCATCGGCGCCGGTCGCAACCACCGCCGAGGCCACAGCATCAATGGACTCCCCAATTCCAACGACGACAATCTAGATCTCTTCTCCAAAAGCCGCCGCAGCCTCTCCGTCGCCCCTTCCGACGAGCCCGATGGTATTTATCATCATCTTCTCTATCTATATTCCGTCCAATCACGTCACTGTAATGGATGAGACTCCGTCCCCGTCTTTTTTTTTGGGCAATATCTACTAAATATGATTAGTAAGGGATGGTTTTAGTAGGTAACTAGTGGAAACGACGTCGTGTCTGTTTCCTTTTCCATTATGCAATCGTTGAGTTGAGTCATGACTGCTGTTACGCTTCCCTTTCTTTTTTTCAGTTACCGTTATGCTTTTTTTTTTGAGCTGCTGTTTCTATCTTTTCCTTTGATCTGGGGCTATTTTTGTGTTTAGTGTCGGTGAAATTGGGGAGGCTTTCGCTTGGATCCGCGAAACCGGGGAGGAGTGGAGTGGATGATTTATTGTCATCGGCTGATGGAGGGAAGCATGACTATGATTGGTAATTCTATCAATCTCTTTTCATTATTATTTATTTTGTTACTCATCATCAGATCTAGCTTACTGCCATCCCTTACTTATACTTTCAGTGATTTCGAATAAATCTCCTACAGATATGGTTTATTCCTTCCTTCTATTTGTTGATAATTTTTTACTCGCAACTACTATACGATCGAGCTTCCTAATCATTTTGCACTGCTATCACTCTTGTATAAATTTTAGGGATGAACTCGTTGGTTTTACCATAACGCCATGGATACACAACATATCTCAACTGATGCAATGAGATAGCTTGATAATAAGTGTAAAATACTTCATAAACCTTATCCAAGAGTAATTGCAGTTTTGGTGATATGGACTATAAGTGAACATTTTTATGAAAATTAGATCCCAAACCATATCATTATTAGACATAAGCTAAGGAGCCCTTCTTGCATTTTACCAACTTGCTTAAAAGAAGAAATTATCTTGGTGATGAATTTTCAAGATCAGGAAAATTTTGAGTTGGTTTCTACATGAACTTTAAACATGAAGAGAACTTGAATCTTTCCATAGTCATAGTTCATGCAGTTGGGCTTTGAATATAAATCAAAACTTTGGGCTCAGGTTGCCTCATTGTTCACTACCAATTGACGTTATTAGGTGATACCCGGCCATTGAAGTCTGCATCTGGACTTAATCCGATTAATTTAGATGAAAAAGTTGTTTGTTGAAGAAAATATTTATGGATATAGGATTCTGTCTTGTTCGATCACTTCTATCAGTTAATCCTCACTTCCTTCATCTAACAGGCTTCTTACTCCTCCTGGAACTCCGTTGGTTCCTTCTATTGAAGGAAATGAATCACAGGCCGGTCTTATGGCTCCAAGGAATGGTCCATTGGTTCGATCAATCTCGTCAGCCAAAGCTTCACGGGTATGCCAATCTGCCTTGCATATATTTTCTCTTTCTGCTGCTTCTGTGTTGATTATAAAATACTGTCAGTTGTATCTTTGTAATTTTTGCTAAAGTTGACTTACTACCTTATCTCATTTACTTTGCTTTGATGAGTGAACCGAGCTAATATGTTATAGGTAGTCTTATCAATTTTACAGAACATCCTTTTTTGAATGTTACGCACGATTATTTGATACTAAAACGAGTTTTTGTTTTCCAGTTATCAGTGTCTCATTCAGAGAACAACCATGTGGCAAAGCCAACTCGAAGCAATTCGGTGACCAGACCTTCTATTTCTAGTTCCCAGTATAGCACCTATTCCAATAAATCAACATCCATTCTCAACACAAGTTCTGCTTCTGTTTCATCTTATATCAGACCGTCTACTCCTACCAACCGCTCCTCATCAATTACAAGGCCTTCCACCCCTTCTGCGCGTCCGACCGCATCGAGATCTTCAACTCCTTCTAAACCCCGTCCTACGCACAGTACCGCTTCAGTGGATAAACCAAGAGCAACCCAAAATTCAAGACCATCTACTCCTACTTCTAGGCCGCAAATTTCTACAAACTTGAATTCTCCTGCTCCCCGAACTACATCAAGGCCATCAACGCCTACCCGTCGAAATTCCACACTATCATATTTTCCTGTATCTGGACCATCAACCCCTGGTGGGCGTAGTCTCACAAATGGGAAAACTGCTACTTCAGTTTCACGACCAAGCTCCCCTGGAGCACGAGTTCGGGCTCCACCCCAATCAATTGTACTCCATCATTTTCCACATGATACACCACCAAACCTAAGAACTACTTTGCCAGATAGACCAGTATCTGCTGGGAGGTCCAGGCCTGGTGTGGCTCTCACTGCAAAAGGGAATGTGGAGCCTATCACAAACAGTGCTAGTGTCGCTAGGCGGCATTCATCTCCAGTCGTAAGCAGGGGAAGACTTGCAGAACCCACCACTGGAAGGACCCGGACACTTTCCAATGGACCACCGTTGAATGATGTTGCTGACTCAAGGAGAGAGTTGTCATCACGGAAACCTGCAAAGACATCCACAGATAGCACAGGATTTGGCCGTACAATCTCAAAGAAATCTCTTGACATGGCCATACGGCATATGGTACTCATCTCTTACATCCCTTGATCTTCTAATTCTTCCTTAACAATATCTGATTTTGTAAGTTCCTGTTGTATTGCAGGACATACGAAACGGCAACAATGGGTTTCGAGGCTCGAATCTTTTCCCTCAAAGCATTAGATCCAGCAACCAGAAAGTACATCCAGGTACAGCATCCGGTAATGGAAGCTTGTCCCTTGCAGAAAATGGTAGCCGATTTTCTGAGAGTGGCAGTGAAGAAGACAAGTCTCAGTCTTGTGCAAAATTGAGCAACATTGATATTTACGAAAGTTCCCAGTGCGACATGATTCTTCTGAAAGAGGATGTCAGGAACACAAATTGGCTACATAGTATTGACGATAAGTCGGACCAAGGATCCATCTTTGATAATGGATTTGAACTTCTGCCAGAACCATTTGATCCTTTATAGCCTCGTAACTTTGCTTTAGTCCCGGATTTATTATCTTTTTCTTTTTGTTCATGGAATATTGGGATAGAAAAGAATGTAGTGTATCATACCCATATGAGGTGCATAGCTGTTAATGCATTGTTGTACGAGCTATATTGTGATCATCTCCCATTTCAAGGAGACAAGTTTTATATTCTTATCCATTTCACATGGATATCACTCTTACCTTTTCTAAATTTTCTTAATGGTGGTGGTTGAATATTATGCATTAAGCACAAAAAATAGGAGTTGGTTTCATTCATGGAGCAGGTAAAACGCAAAGGGGAGACAAATTACTGAAATGAGAGAGGTTTGAATTGCATTATTATTGTTATTATTGGTTTTTAAGTAACGAGAGTGCCAACCAATAAGCAGCTACGCCCACTCCCAATCAACTATTATTGTACTTGCTCCAAAAAGATAATCTTTCTTGGGGACTCCATCTCCAATCTTATGAAGATATGAATGTATAAATTATAATGACTCACTGGTTAAAAAGCTACAATTTGACCCTCCAATCCAATGCAATGCCTAACGTACAACTAGCTAGGAAGCACGGGGACGGGGACGAAATACGGGGATGATACGATACGGGGACGAAAATACGTCAATTTTCCAAAAATGAAGATACGATACGTCAAAAATACGTTTTGTATTTTATATTTAATATATGATAAATATCAATAATTTATCAAAAAATATGCAAATACCACATAATCCATAACAAATACATCATAATTTTCTATAATAAATAATCCATAACAAATAAGTCATAAGCAAGTTGAACATAATGGGGGATTATTTTCTATTCTTCAGAATAACTCAAAATTTATTTATTTGCTACAGTTGCACATGAATAAAGTGTGCATTTATTAGAAATAAAGACAAAAATAAACATAGTAAAGGATGTAGAAGGCGAAGAAGCGGCGACGCGGCGACGAGGCAGGCGAGCGGCGAGCGGCGGGCGAGGCGGAGGGGCAGGCGGCGGCGCGGCACGCGACGGCAGGCGGAGGCGCGGCGATGGCGAGCAGAGCAGCGACGCGACGCGAACAATCGTACCTCAAATTCGGACCCTCCGTGACGGCGAACCCAGGCGGCGACCAGCGAGAGGAGATACAAGGTGTGGCGAATTGGGTCAATTTGTGAGAGAGGAGGCGAGCACGTTTGTGCAATTCAAAATTAGGGTTCGTATTTTTCAATTCAGTATTATTGACCGTATTTTTATTAAAAAGTCAAAGCACGTATTTTTGGAGTCAAACGTCCCCGGGGACGTATTTCCGGCGTATTTTGCCGTCCCCGTCCCCGGGACGTCCCCGGGACGAGTACGCCTCCTTCCCAGGCGTACCCATGCTTTCTAGACAACTAGTACTAGATCTATTAAATAGCTCAAAATGGTCCTTTTGAAACTTCGTAGGTTTAATTGTAGTAACACTATGAATATGATTTTATATTAATTTATTCATGACGTAGTACGCTGAATCTTGTTATTTGCATGTTCACCTTACTAGTAGAAATCAAAATTTTAAAATCTCAATTACTAAGAATTTTAGAGTGTATATTACTATTGTTATTATGAAGAGTACATTTGTTTGGGGTCTCCCCACTATCGTTTGCCTTTGCATCCAGAGGCAGTCTTTGCGGCCCAAAAATTCCATCTTCTCCCCAATTTATTTCTCAAGAATACCGTTATTTTGAATCTAAAAGACACATCGAAATATTATGAATGCAATTTGTAAAAGTGAAGGCAGGGGATTATATAAGTAAGACAACATGCACAACAATAACAATAATCGAGTTAAAACCTAGGAATTTCTTTTCCAGAAGAGAAAATGTTATTTTTACTAAATTACCTATTATTTCCGAGCCAAAAATCCAATTTGTCGCACGGAGAAGGTAAATGCATGAATTTAGTGGACGGATGGAGTATTATTTTTATGCGGAGAATCTCACTTAAGCGAGCAGACTTACACCAAACCCCAACTACCAAAACTTTTGTCACCGCCATAAAGTATTTTCTTAAAATCATAAGTAAACAGCAACAAATGGACATTTCTTTATATGTATTGGTTATCTACTTTGAATAATTACTCTCTTTTTGCATCTATAGATGTTTTTACCAATTAATCAGCATGCAAACTTTGAATTTTCTTCTTTTTTTTGTCATCAATGGGACAACCCACTTGCAAGTATTGAAAACAACATCGTTCGTACTTGTGGTGGAGTGGCTACTGATAGTATTTATCATAATTAATAATGTTGAAC
The DNA here is from genome assembly GCA_036937905.1 of Salvia rosmarinus. NCBI lineage: Eukaryota > Viridiplantae > Streptophyta > Magnoliopsida > Lamiales > Lamiaceae > Salvia > Salvia rosmarinus. Next base: position 63,822,129 of record CM072818.1, on the reverse strand, counting down.
AACCTAACCAAATATTATACTAATTCATAACCATTTTGACTGACAGTAGCATATCAGTTGAGAAGTAGTTGCGCGCATCTTATTCTTACGTTAATCCCACAATAATAATGCCAACAGTTTTAGCATCCAACAACAAAGAGAAAAGTGGTTATCGAGATTGGTGCGAGCAGACTCCGTTGGCTTGACGAAGAAGCCCAAATTCTTGAACTAATCTCTACAAAATCTCAACACTTTTTTTTTTTTTAATTTGCTCCCACAGATTCTCCTCAACTTCTTCTTCTTTATCAATGCAAACAAGAAAGAGATGCTACAAAAAGAAGGGAATGTGCAAAGGTAGAATAATAATGCCGTTGCTGGTCGTTGTGTTAGACAGGAATTCCCTTGCCATTTCATAATATTCCCTCTCTCTCTCAACCTACTTTAAAGCTTCCATGGTGTCTTGTTTCATCCCACCTCATCACTGAAGGTACTCTTCAGTTTCCTTCCCTCTCTCATCGTGTGTCTTATCTGGTAACACACACACACACATATGTCTTAAAATATCATTTTTCCTGATTTGTTGATCTGTGGGGCCTCACAATCTGCACGTTGTCTCTTTCTGCTTCCCTTCTTGTGTTTTACCTTCCACAATGATCATAGTATTTTATTAATCAAAAAGTGTTGCGGAGAGTGTAGAAACAGAATTAATTTGCAGGGCCTTACTTATGTCATGTGATTGATCAGTAAAATAGGTTAAATGAAAATACATTAGTTCAACTAGGAAACAATGTTATTGGAGTCGTTATGGAGTTGAGTTTCATTGCGCCGTACAATTTAAGTTGACTGCAGATATATTGAAGGATTTCTAGATTTATATATGCATAGTTAATGAATCTTGTTCTCATGTCTGCAGGAGAAAGAAACGAGATGCTGAGAAGAGGTCGCTAGCTAATCAAACCCCATCAACAATGATGAAGCTACGTTCCTCATTCTCAACATGTTGCTTCTTCTTCTACATGGCGACTGTGATGAGTGACCTCAACTCAGACCGCGACGCCCTTGTGGATTTTGCTTCTGCCATGCCTCATGCCAGGAGACTCAACTGGAGAAACACTTCCTCAATTTGCAGCTCTTGGGCGGGAGTGAGTTGCGCTTCTGATGGTAGCCGGGTGGTGGCCCTCCGCCTACCCGCCTACGGACTGCGTGGCCCTCTCCCGGACAACACCTTGGGACGGTTGGATGCCCTCACCACTCTCAGCCTCAGATCAAATTACCTCAATGCCACCCTTCCATCTGACCTCCTCTCTCTTCATTCCCTACGCTATGTCAATCTCCAACAAAACAGATTTTCCGGTGCCATTCCTTCCTTTCAGTCTCCGCAGCTCAATGTTGTCGATTTCTCCTTCAACTCATTCACAGGGAGCATCCCTCAAACGCTGCAGAATCTCACACGCCTCACCGCTTTATTCCTCCAAAACAACTCTCTTTCTGGCTTCATACCTGACCTCAACCTTCCAGATCTTAAGCAGTTGAATTTTAGCAATAACAATCTCAGTGGTTCTGTCCCATCTCACTTGCACAGGTTCCCTGCTTCTTCATTCACTGGAAACTCTATGTTGTGTGGGAAGCCCCTCCGAAGCTGCCATGTACTATCACCTTCTCCTTCTCCTTCTCCTTCTCTTTCTCCTTCACCTTCATCTTTGCCTTCGCCTCCTCCACCTTCTCCATCTCGAGCTCTCTCTCCACCGTTTCCTTCTGCCCAGACCCCATATACCCCAACAAATCCTCAAACTCACAAGTCCAGCAAAAGTTTAGGCCCATCAACTATAGTTGCTCTGGGAGTAGGTGGTGCTGCAGTGGCAGCAGTTGCAGCCTCCGCAATGTTAGTGTTCTGTTTGAAGCGGTCGAGCAGCCAGAGGAGGATTTCTTGAAGGAATGGGGTTGAGGGAGAAGAGGTGAGACACCTAAGGAAGAGTTTGGGAGTGGAGTACAAGAGGCAGAAAAGAACAAACTCATATTCTTCTTTCAAGGCAGTTCCTACAGCTTCAATCTTGAGGACCTGTTGCGAGCCTCAGCCGAAGTGCTGGGCAAAGGAAACTACGGAACAACCTACACAGCCGTATTAGAAGAAGGAACCACGGTGGTGGTGAAGCGCCTCAGAGAAGTGCTCTCCGGAAGAGAGAGTTCGAGCAACAGATGAAGGCCATTGGCAAGGTGCAGCCTCACCCCAACATTGTTCCCTTCGTGCTTACTACCATTCCAAAGACGAGAAACTCTAGTATATGATCACGTACCTGCTGGCAGCCTCTCCACCCGACTCCATGGTACGTTCAGAATGCAAGAAACACCAGTGTTAGTGTATATCAGCTCAAGTTTACTCGTGATCTTATCTCTGCAGGCAACAGAGAAAATGGAAGGATTCTTGATTGGCAAACTAGAGTTAAGATTTGCTTAGGAGCAGCCAAAGGGTAGCACATATTCATTCAGCTGGTGGAACCAGACTTTCTCATGGAAACATCAAGTCTTCCAATGTCCTTCTCACCCAAGACTCAAATGCTTGCGTTGCAGATTTTGGCCTCACTCCTCTATTGGGAGTCCATACGACTCCATCCAGAAGCGCTGGTTACCGGGCACCCGAGCTCGTCGAGACGGGAGATATACTCAAAGTCCGATGTCTATAGTTTGGTGTCCTGCTCCTTGAATTGCTCACAGGCAAATCCCAATTCAGACAACAGGGCAAGAAGATGTCATGGATCTGCCGCGATGGGTCCAATCCGTGGTGAGAGAGGAATGGACGGCTGAGGTTTTGATGCCGATCTGATCAAGTATCAGAGTGTAGAAGAAGAAATGGTGCAGATGCTTCAGATTGCAATGGCCTGTGTGGCCAAGGTGCGGAGATGAGACCTGCAATGGATGAAGTTGTCATGATGATCGAGGAACTCCGGCAGCTATCGGGTTCTGGGAACCAGCCACTCATCCAGCACTAGTACCACATTGTAAGCATTCATTGCATCTCAAATACATGGCACCACTAGCCAAAGGAGGTTCAGCTTATTTGTTCACTCATGTAGTCGTACAATGCAAGAAGGCAGTGATTATCCTTTCTCATTTCGATTTCTATATTAGATATCCATATCTAACAAGTCAATAACATTAAATAGTCAATCGTTAATCAGTCTACATGGTTTATAATTGTTAATCTACATAAAAGAAAAGTGGCTGACATTAGATTGTAGTAAGGTTTAAAATGTATAAATGCGACTAGCTCTCCCTAGAAAATTGATATGGTCTCTCTCTCTCAAAAAGTAGCATAAGATCCATGCCAAATCTCTGTTGCAAATTGCCTAGCCTGATCTTTCAGTGCTGTTATTTACTAAATCAGCTCCACTAACATATCTAGCTACAAAGGATATCAAACGGAGCGGGCGCCAACCAACGGTGCATCAGTGAGTGAGACATCCACATTGTCATCATTTTGAACCACCTCCACATTAGTTTCCTTCACTACTTCATTCTCATCCAATGGAATTTGCACAATTTGTTCTTCCTCTATTATTTCTGAAGAATTTGCGATGCCAGGTTTCACATTCACAAGCTCACCGTTCCTCTCATCTTTGACCATGACATCTTCCAATGATTGGATGCTGTCTGAGACAGGGATCATCTTGCTAGCTTTAGATATGGCCTGATCAGTTGCATTCCTGTCGGCCAAATCAGGCATAAGAGCTGCAGCACCAGCTACTTCAGCAGATTGAGCAGTTACAGCCCCAGGAACTGAGCCAACGGAGGGAAATTGTTCAGTTCTTACACCTCTCTGTTCAAGCTCAGCATACAATTCATTAACCTGAAGAATATAAAGGCATAGTCACAGACATGAATCATCCTATCACAGCTCAAACAATGGCCTTTAAATAGGTAATATACCTTTTCAACAAGCTCAGAATTTTCGGCAACCAATTTCTCAACCAGTGCGCTAGCAGCTTCTGCCTCGTAGTTTGCATGACCATCTTGTGGAGTCTGAATCAGAAATAAAAGTTTACCAATAACGATAGTATTTAGTTATTTACAGAATTTTTACTAGTAACAAACCGAAGGTGAGTCAATGAGTTCCTTGCTGAAAAATTAGATACCAAGGTAGGAAACAGATTATGAGTAACAAGATTAGAAGACATCTTGCTACCTGTTTGTCCATCTCAAGGTTTTAATCCGTAACTGTAGACTGGAAATGACTTCTTTCAACTGTTGTGTTTCACTATAGAGACTGTCCCTGTATAGCTCCAGCTCCTCCACCTGTAATGCTCTGATTTTAATTTCTACTATCAGAATAAATTGGACATTATTAATAATTAAAGCTAAAGGGTTGCATGTTCGTCAAGCAGCAACATTCTTCTCATTTGCAGAAATCCACAAAATAAAATTATCAAAAATGAGGTATACTACACATGAACAAATTAGTTTTTTCGCACATAGATCATTGCATGCATTGTAATGTTCCAATAAGATGTGATATTTTCTCTTTTCAACTGCACTGCAACCTTAGGGAAGTCATATTTGAACAAAATTCCATAAGATATCAAGGGTCTACTGATTCTGCAAACTACTCAAAAAAGCAGTAGAACAGTGGAATAAATATGAGAAAATATTCTCCAGTCGGTGATTAACCAATAACATAAAGTAAAAGATATCTTCAGATTGCCAAACAAAGTTGCTTTAAGCTATTTCATTACAATTAATATATGCACTAAAGACTGGTACCTGAGCTCTTAATTTGGTGTTATCAGTAGTCAGGCTGGCAATAGATTCCTTTGCTGAGTTCTGTCACAGTGCAAGAGCCATATAGAAAATTAATGTCTTTGAAACCTATAACCATGGATGATGGAAAGATTAAAATAATGGACAAGTCAATGAAGCAACAGTCCTTGCCATCTAGCATTCATCAAGACAAACTTATTTTCCTTCTTCAAAACGAAAAGATTTTTTTTTTTTGATAAATACATATATTGAGTATTCATGAGTACAGTGATCTACAAAACATTTTCATCTCATGTCTCGCGCTTTAGAGAAATCAGGTTTCTATACAGCAAATGTAGACACTGATTGATGTATCATTAGATTTATGTATCATTAGAACAGCCACAGTCTGAATCTTTCAGCTTTACGGCTACCAAACTAATTTAAAACTATCGAGTTTGGCTAGTTCCATCCTTTGCTTATTTATACAGGTGTAGAGGAGCATTTCTTTGCAAGTATTTTCAGAAACAACAGCTAAAACAGAGAGCAAGTAAAACAGTCAAGATAAAAGCAGTGTGTACCTCTTTCAGGAACCAGGAATCTCTCTCTCTTTCCATCTCTTTCACCGTTTCTTCTAGGCTCACCTGTTGTGTTCAAGCTGTTAGTGGATTTATTGAAACAACCCTAATTCCTTATTTGATTTCAGACGAAGACCTAAATATCTGAAGTTTAACAAGGAAAAGTTTTTACCACTTTCAAATTTAATAATGAAGCCTCATCCAACAACTGATTAAACTTTGGCGCAAAACTATCCTGCATGAAAGAAGGTTTAATATCAACATACAGAATTTAAGAAGTGAAAATGTATTTTCGAAGAAAGTGGTAGTGGTATTTAGAAAATATTGAACACTAAAATTGCTACCAAATAGGCAAATAGAACTGATTTTAATGTAACTTAATTTTATTATGCAAATAGTCCCAAACTTTGGGAAATCAGCATAGTATGAGAATTTGATGAGGATCACCTCTGTCTGGGCCCAGGAATCCTTTTCACCCTTCAGTTCTATAATTTCCTTCTCCAGACTAGCCTAAAAATTACGGGAATCATCAGGATTTCAGGATATATCAAATTCCTTGCAAAAACCCCAAAAGAAAACAGGTGAATTGTAAAGCAGGCTCAACTCTGTAACTCAAGGAAAAGAGGGGGAATCAATAACAAGAATAGAACATGTACTTGAGGGTTTTGGTTACCACAAACCTTTCACCCGTAGAAAAATCTAAGAATGTAGTATTACCTCTTTTTGCAGTTGAGAATTCATTTCCCTTTGTAATTGTTGAATTTTCTGTTCATGACTACCCTGTAAAAATCACACATGAAAAGACACACACACACACAGAGAGAGAGAGAGAGAGAGAGAGAATACAAGAAATTCAAAGAATTCACCAAAATCCCTATATTTTATAATATAAGATTACCTCTTTCTGGATCAATGCATCGTTTTCTTCTCCAATTCTGCCAGTCTCTCCTTTAACCTAGCCTGTACAAGCCAACATGATGACATATACTACTACCCTTTCTGAGTTCCTTGTCTAAATAAAAGAAGCTTGAAACTGAATGCCTCCACAGTACAAAATTAAAAGAAAGCTGCTTTCTGTGAAAAGTTCCACTACCTCGTTCTGCAAAGATGCATTATTTTCATCATCTAACTGCTTAATTTTTTCCTTTGACTAGCCTGTCAAAGCAAAATAGTCATGATCTCATCCATGGAAAAAAAGAAAAAGAAGAAGAGGCATGATACCACTCAAAGAGCCATTAACAACTCTAAACAAATGCATCCACTAGTAACCCTAATGCAAATACCTCCTTTTCTGAATTTCCTTCTTTTTCCTTCATCAACTGCTTGATTGTCTCCTCAAGGCAAGCCTGTATATGAATGCGCATTTTTACATGAGATGATACAAAAAGACACGCATATGTACATATACAAAATTAAGTAATCAATCAGATAGAGAGGGAAAATAAAAGTTCAAAAGTACAAAAATGTCAAAAAAGTCAAAAAAATAAGTTCAGACCACCTCTTTCTGTACTTGAGCATCCTTTTCAGCCCCAAGTTTGTTAACTTTTCCCACAAGAGTGGCCTGTATGATCCTTCATATTAACAGTTCTTCCTTAAAAATGTTGAAAACAAGAAATCACATACTAAAATGATTCACAGCAATAGATAGTGCAACCATGTCCTTACATCTCTATCCAGCCAATGCTGTTTCTCCGCTTCAGCCAGATTTATCTGTAAACAGAAGTAGTGCGAGGGAAGATAGATGAAAGATTAATACAATCACACTTTCAGTAACTCCAATCACATATAACCATTACATCACACACAGATATCAAATTAAACTTACTCCTTCAGTGCCATTGACAAGACATCTATCCCCATCCGCAGTTATGTGCCCTATAATGTCATTTGGCATATCTACAATCTCTGACACTTGAATGTCATTATTCCTCGTATCTCCTGCAAATGGCTCTGACTATCAGAAGTTGATTCCTTAGCATCAAGTTTGTCACTTTCAGTTGGTTCATTGGCTTGCTTATTCTTCTTCTTCTTGTTCTTCTTCCTCCTCTTCTTGTCATCCTCCATTAGTGGATAAGGTCAGGTGCTGAAAAATAAAAGCAGTGAAGAACAAAGCCAAACTTGAAAAAGCTCAAACAGCTGTCAGGCAATACTAGTGTATAAGAAGAAAAGAAAAATCTCATCATCGAAACTATTCAAGATCTATCCTCTCGGAATGTGAACAAAAAATTGTAAATTAAGATCCGAAATTTAAGTTAGTGTGTAATCTGGCACTTAAGCAACAAAGTCAAAACCAGAGAAGAAACGGAAAAACAGAAATGCGAATAGAAATGGCACTTCAATGACCATAAAGAAGCATTTGGTTTTTATAGAGAAATAATAATGAGCTCATAACGTGTTTCTAAAACCTAGATAGACCAGAATCAGATCCAACAAGCCAAATAAAAGTTCAAGTTCTAAAAGCTGTACGACTCGAACATACATCAGATCAAATAAGAGTCGACCCCATCATTTTCGTTTGTGAATATTACGAACAAACATCTAATGCACAACATTACCGCCGCCCCATAGAAAGATGAATGCTGTAAATTCGAGCTATTCCAATCAATGGAGACATTAAAGATATTAATATCAGGAACCAATCGAGATCAAAATGAAGGCTGAATGGATTGATGCAATACTATATTTCAACACATCATACTAATCAGAATTTAAACAAGAAAAAGAAAATACAGAAACTCACACCAAATGAAAAACTTTTGGCTAGATTTTGGAGCTGAGTCAGTTATTTCTTGAAAGTGAGGCCTCTGAATAATTATGAGTTAGATTTTGTAGGAAGTGATAACGAGATTTTGCTTCAAATAGCATTTGCCTTCATCCTGAGGTGCTCTACGTTTCACTTTGTCGACACCAAATAAATGTAAAAACAATATTTTGTGTGCGTGTAATATTCGAAATCAAATATCTCAGATTCGTGTCAATCGTTACGCGATCTTTAAATTTTTATATTTAATTGAAAAAAAAAGAATTTTTAAATAATAAGATGTATTGAATGTTATTAATTAATTAATTTATTTATTTTTATGAGAGGGAGGAGGTTGGGGGCATGGACTTTTTTATTTACTTTAGTTCAAATCTCTTTTTTTTATATATAATCGGCTGGTGGTTAGTAAGTTCTCTCATATCTTCATTAAAAACGACAGATATTATCTTGATATGCGAGATGAAAATGATCGAGGAAAAAAAGTATGTTATTAAGTAAATTTTTTGGATGAAACTTGAGATGGACGATGCATGAAGTCTGCAAAATAAGTTAGGGGATATTCTATTTGAAGAGACTCCGACGCTAAAATCGCAAATCAATATTTATTCAAGAGTATTAAGTATGAGATTGCGTATAAAGTCGGTATATGTCATAGAGATTACATACCTCTAAGTGTCGTAGAGGGAATATCTTACTTCCTCCGCTCCATTAATTATGGCTCTTTTCTTTTTTCACGTAGAGTAAGGAGAGTTGTATTTTGTATGTAAAGTAGTGTGTGACGAAATTCGAAGTCTTTTAGTATAAAATTGTTTCCTTTTTTTTGTAATGAAAACAATGGGACGGTAAAAGAAAAAAAGCAAATATTAATGAGACAGAGGGACTATAAGGAATTTACCAGAATTATAGTGAATTGTATTGACTATCAAGTTTCGTGCTCCTAGAATTATGCAGTGTGGTTGGTTAGTTTCCCATCTAATGGGTGCGTGGGCAAGTACGCTTCTAATTAGTCGCAAAATAATTAATAGCATGCTTTGGCTCTAGAGGTGGTCTAGACCTCACCTTTGATTTTCGACATCTGTTCATGATAGCTCCTTAGAAGTTCTGTTGGATCCAGATGATGGGCCCTTTACTCGGGCTATATAGTGGATTTAAAGTTGTAGGCCCTATTGATATATTATTCAGATCAAATTATCAATATGTATTTTATATTTTGGTGAATTGCTAATGTACTATTACTGATAGGTCAACGACTCAATTAGTATATCTTAATTTCTTTCCTTTTCATTTAACATATTTTACTACTGAAAATCTTTTGTTATTAATTGGGAAGAATACTAAGCGAATTATTATCATCCCTAACCGAAATAAAATCAAGTTACATGTAACGATAATAAAGATATACTGTAATTTCTTTTTGTTATGTAAATTTTATTTTATGCGTATTGTTAGTGATAAAGTGATTAATGTCTGAAATGAAAGATCTTAAATTCGAATCTACCATGATAAGATATTTAAATTTCTATATTTCATTGACCAAAACAATAATATAATGTAATTTAATGTTTTATTATAAACCTAAAAAGAACACGTAATTTACGTGAATATAAAAATTAATGATTTTGATAGCAATTAACCCGGTCCAGGGGCAGAATGGAGAAAATAGAATGATGTTGATCTCCATCTCCCAATCACGTACACTTGCAGTGCGAGAAGACGAGGGTAGAAGAGGAGAGCGATCCAGGTAGATAAATCGAGGGGGTTTTGCGTTAGGCTTGCTCAATTTTCGCCTTCGCCGCCGCTCCCCCTCTGCGATCCGCGCTTCCCTAATATTTGGTACTCCATTTTAAGTTTCTTTTCAGATTTAGGGTTTTTTTGTTATTTATGCAATATTCCATCTGCTTCATCAGCATATTTTGTGTTGGTGTATTTTCACTCGTAGTCTCATTTTATCCCATCTGTATTTCTAGGCATCGGGGCCACCATAGCACTTGTGTTGACTAGCAATGGCTTCAAAGCGTATTTTGAAGGAACTCAAGGATCTGCAGAAAGATCCTCCTACTTCTTGCAGTGCTGGTACTTCCATATTTCCCCCCCTTGTATTTGTTATTTATTTTTGTCGTCGCGATTGATTGTCCCCGTATGTGTATATTGTTGTCGGTTATGGATTTTGCTCCTAAGTTGGACATACCAAGTATCTAGTTAGATGGAGTGGACTGCTGCACTTTTACGTTTCCTGTAATCTGCAGTTGAAAAGGGATCATATTGAGAGTAATGGGTAAAATGATCTATGTGGTTGTGCACACTCTAGGCCGATTGAACAACTCGTCAATTATCTCTGTGGATCCAGTAGTTAACTACTTCATTCTCTGGTTTGTTGTTAAGCATGAGCTTGCTGCTTTGCCTCATGGTTTGATGTGCTCCTTCCGGAGTTGGCTTTCTGTTTCCTTGCCATCTAATTAAGCTAGGATGGATTCTACTTGCTGCAGGACCTGTTGCTGAAGATATGTTTCATTGGCAAGCAACCATCATGGGGCCCACAGACAGTCCGTATTCTGGGCGTATTCTCGTTACAATCCACTTCCTCCAGATTATCCTTTCAAGCCGCCCAAGGTGTTTTCCCACTCTGCCTTTATGCATATTGGTTCTTGATTACAAATGAAATTTTTAGTGGCATAGACAACATATGCAGTAACGTTGCTCGATACAACAATGCAGACTGAAGTAAAGAGGATGTAACCTGTTCCGAGATCTGTTTAGCCTGACAGCAAGAGCTGCTTAAATAATGTTTGTAGCGAGTATTTGTTTTTTTATTAATTCGTAGCTAGCGCATGAAACTTTTTAACAATAATCAATAATGTAATCAAAGATTGGGATTGGTATGCCAAATCAACTAACCAAAACTCATGCTTATAGTATTTTGTCCATAAGCACCTCTTTTATGTTGCCCCCTGAAGAGGATTCTTTATGAAGATATCTGTGATCTGTAGTCTATCATATAGTGGCTCGGATATTTTGTCAGAGTAGCTTGTTTGGATAATGAACCAAAATTTGAGACCTAATATATTTTTTAGAGTAATAAGCACAGAATGAGTACTGCTGTGTGTTTATGCATGTGGTAATCTTCATGTGCCTTAATATCTCTTTTCTTTCAACCTTAGTTCTAATATTGTACACTCTGTAGGTTGCTTTTAAGACTAAGGTTTTCCACCTAATATCAATAGCAATGGAAGCATCTGCCTTGATATCCTGAAAGAACAATGGAGCCCAGCACTTACCATCTCGAAGGTATGCTTTCTATTCCTTCCAATCTAAAATCTTCCTCCTACTGCATTCCAAAGTTGGCCAGGAGTTAGCTATCGTATACTTGGATGTTCAATGATGGTATTTTCTAATGTTTTCCTTTGAACCAGGTGCTGCTTTCAATTTGTTCATTGCTGACCGATCCAAATCCGATGATCCACTTGTACCTGAGATAGCTCACATGTATAAGACTGACAGGGTGAAATATGAGTCCACTGCCCGCAGCTGGACACAGAAATATGCCATGGGGTGATGATGGGAGGTGGTGTTGCTGTCCTTAACTATGTGGCATCGTCTTATTATTAAGCTAACGCATCTTCCATTCCTGTAAGCAAGACAGATGGATTTGTGTGCTCTGGTTTAGTTTTTAAGTGGCTCTTATTTCGCACTTTAGGGGGGTATAAAAGAGCTATGGAATCTCAAGTGAGGTTTGATCTGGATCACTTTATGAACTGGTGTTGTGTGAAATTTGTCTGTCGAATTGGAATATCACCACCAGCTGCGGTGGTCGCTGTTAATCAGTTGATGTAAGGCTTGTCTTATCATTTTATTTGTTCTTAAGAATGTTGTGTTGGTATGTTTTGGGTATTTAAATTAATTTTATTTCCTACCGACTACCGAGCCACATTTTATTTAGATTTGGAAAGTTTCATGAATGTGCATTTTCCTGCGGAAATTGGCCATGGGTCTTGGTTGGTTAATTTATTTCGGACTTAAAAATCCTCACCATTTATCACTCTCTTTATGAGTTGTAAAGTGAAAGAAAATCCTAACTGTCGACACCCTTTGATTCTGGTATAGAAGTGGTGGAGGAAAGTGTCAGTCTACGCAACACAACACGCGCTTTGTACACACTCATTTGTATTAAATATGTGCTTTGTAACTAGTGATTCTTCTCGTACTCAATTCCTATTTTTCTTACAAAAATTTGAGGGTGAGCAGATTGAGAAGGTGAGGTGACAATAATATACAATAAAATTGCATGTCCGGATGATTGTTGATTAATTGGAATGGCTGACCCGATTACATATTAATTAGGTGCAAAATGGAAAAACAGAAAAATACATGAGAAAGGTATAGATTTTGAAGGGAACTCCGTAAATAATTTGGCAGTGCATTTTTAATATGTTTAGGAGTAGGCTAATCGATTGGTGAAGGCTCATCTAATCGAACATTAATAATTCCATCAAGGCGTGGCTGAATTGCTAACAAACGAAATTGCCACTCAAGTACAAGTATACATGGAATGGTAGATAAGAGGGGCTAAACTAATGCAACCACTGTTAAAATTTAAGTTGCTTCCTTAATATTGTAAAACAAATAGGGTAAATAACACTTAGCAACACAACATTATGATTTTTTACATTCGTGTCCTAATATAAATATATTGATAAATCAGATTATAACGTTTTGAATGAGTTCACAATCTTGTCTTGATTAGGGATGGCAATGGGCGGATCGAACCGGATGCAGCTAGGTCAGAATCCGGATCCGATTTTTTGCTATGGTGGGATCCGGTCCAAATCCAATGGGTCCAAAAAATTAAATCCGGATCCGGATCCATAAGATCCACGAGGTCCAGTGGTCTGGGCCGGATCCATATGTCTTCGATTCTAAAATAAATTCTAAATCAACTATAATTCACAAGAATACCATAATAATCTAAATACACAATAATACTATAATAATTATTTAGAATTTTTACAATTATCACTATATTGAAAGACGTTAGTCACAAATTTATTATAAAGTAGGAAACAACAAACAACTAGATCGTCGGTGGTGTAAGTAGTGCGACTTGTCGTGAATACCGATTGATACATAATTGAGAGAATTTAAAATTAAATTGGGAGCATATTTGTTTTGAGAGAATTTGAAAAAAGAAATTGAAGAGTTTTAAGTTGGGGTTAGATATTTAATTATAATAAAAATAATATATATATATATATATATATATAAATTACATGGATACGTGGGGATCCGGACCGGATCCGGTCTCAAAACTAAATCCAGGATCCGGATCCGAAATATGAGTAGAATCAGGATCCGGTCAGGATCCATCGGATCCAATTTTTTGAAGATCCAAATCCTAAAAAATGGATCTGGATCCACGGATCTGGATCGGGTCCGGGATCCATTGCCATCTCTAGTCTTGATGACTGAATTCAGGCACGTTTTGCCTAGCTGACACACCAAAAAGCCACATCATTTACACATTGAACTAAAATTTATTAAAATAATCTGAAATCACCACCTAGCACCGCCTCTCCCTTGCTCTGGCATTTGCACAAATGCACTCACCGGGTGCCCTCTTATTCAGACACATTGTATTCACTCTGAAAGTAACACCACAAATCACCACCCATGATTTCCTTCTCATCAATCCAGTTGACTCCCGCCACCCAATCCACCTCTGCTCGAACCTCGCGGCTCCTCCACCGCAATGTCCAACTATCATCCTTTTCACCGCTTCAACAACACTACCAGTATTCCCACCGCCGTCATTTGCCATTTGTGTTTGATAAAGTGAGAATTGGCAATTGGGGGTGAGGATTCGCGGCTGGCTAGGGTTGAGAATTTTTTGGACATTTTCAGGAATGAAGGATGCTACCGGAAATCACTCCGAGAACTTCATCACAATCACCAGGACACCCAAGGAACTTCAAAATCTTCAATATCTTCGCCGCGACAATCAGCTGCGCGAAGCACTGCGCGTTATAGAGATCATTTTTGGTGCCCCCGTCGCCTTCCCCGACCGAATTGACTCCACGGTGGCTCCATTGGTGATGCCTAACAACTGCCTCACCGACAATTCCTCGAGAATTTTGCAATTTTAGAGCAAGAATTTCACTCCTTTAGCTCCAAAGCTGCAATATTCGCACGAAAACTTCTGCAAATTCTTGTAGTTCTTCGCGAAAGTGGTCACCCCATCGTTGGTGAGCTTGTGGCAGGTCTAGAGCTTCAGAGGGCGCAAGGGTTCCATCCATTTTCATTTTGAAGTTGATATTGTAATTTCAAAACTAAGAGAGAGAAAAGATAGATGAAAAAAATCTGAATTGGCAACAGTAATACACTGTTTTGCTCTTTATTATATTTTATTTTTTAATTTTACATGTAAATTATGTGGTACTCCGACGTGTCAATAAGGAAATAATCCAGTCATCGGAAAACGATTGTAAACCTAGTTAAAATGTTATAATCTGATTTATCAATATACTTACGTTATAATATAAATATAAAAAATCACAAACATTAGGGTGCTGAGTATTATTTACCCAAACAAATAATAAGGTAATTTGGCAACTAAAAGAAAGGAACAATTGCAATTGAGTTTGGTAGGCTTAGGGTTAGGAATTAGGACAGCGGCCAGCCGAGTTAGCCCGAGCCTTTGGACAACGATAGGGTTTCCGGATTAGGGTGGTTTGGCTCTGCGTCTGTCTGACCAATCAATTTGGTTACGACAGTACATTTCTACCCTATTTTATATGTATGGTTGGTAAAGAGCTGTCTGTGTTTCTTACATCGGTGGCGCCGTCGGAACTGGAATCTTCTAATAATTGACTCTGTAGCAGTCGTTGAGGTCCAGTTTAACGATTTCATGCGAATTCCTCTAAAACCGCTTCGTGTTCCTCAATTTTGCTTTGCTTCTTTATATTCTCACTTATATCCCGCGTTTTGTTTTCCCCGCTATTCTTAGGGTACTTGTCTAAAGGCTTTACTGTAATTGTTAAGCAACGTGTTAGTCTTGAGGGATCTGAAAGCCGAGCTATATAGCCGCTGCGTGTTAATTGCAGTATTTTTTAGCAAATATTTGCATTGGTTTCACCTCATAATACTCACTTTCTCTCAGATACAACGTTATATAATCGCAACTACTGCCAAATATGGGGAATTGCTTTGGTAAGGTATGCAGTATTCGTGGTGATTATTCTTAAATTAGTGGCTTCTTCTTTTCTTTTGCTGGTGATTATTGTTATGTTTCCTGACTTCTCTTCTCCAATTGTTCCTTTTATTATCTTGCATCTAAAATTTTATTCTTGATCAGAAGTTCACTTTGTTCGTACCATGCAGCGTCATAATCATGGGGATGACTCTGATCACAATGTTGAATTTACTGGTGGAAATGTGCATCTCATCACAACCAAGGAAAGTTGGGAACAAAAGATAGACGAAGCAAAGAGAGATGGAAAGCTTGTGAGTATCTGCTTCACTTCATTACGCACTAAGGCCAATCTGTTCTATGCTCTATTATAATAATTGTATCCACAGCTCTATCTTTTTCACGTAGAACGTGTTTTGAAGTTTTTGATGACTCGCTCCCAATATCCAGATAACATACTTATTCTTTGTTAGATACTTAAAAACGGATTTATTATTCATCTACTTGCTTCAATTGCTCGACAATTCTGAAAGGTGAGACCCTTGATAATAGAATTAGATGCCTTTGTACATCTAGTTATGATTAGATATTCTCCTTGTATATCTCTTAGTTCTCACTGATCAGAATCGGTAATAGCTACAAAAACATTTGAAGATGGTAAACACCTTAGTGGAAGAGTTAGTGCCTGCTCTTTCATTACTCTTAAAAATCTTAGACTTCACTCCAAAATTGGGCTTTTATTCCTAAACCACTCCGTCTCTTAATATTTTTCTTTTGTTGGTTTGTTTAGGCTTGGGGTGAGGTTTTAGATAGATTAATAGAATACACTTAATTAATCCTCATAGGTTCTAGTATACAACTTCCACCTCATCTTCCTTAGTAATGGCACGTTTGGGTTTAAGAGAGGCGGATAAGGAGATGGATAGCCTATGTTGTTGTTTGGCATTTATAAGGGAGTGATTGGTGAAATAGCTACTTTCTTTGTCATGATACATAATGTCGAGGGTCAACAACGTATTTGTGTTTCAAGTTTTAATCCCTTCTGCAGCTCCTCCATATTGTCTGTGACTAAAATCTCTACATGGGGAGGACTCTGTAAACCTCTGATGTCCTTCCCCTCAACGTTTGCTTTCTACTGTGGGAAAACAGAGGCATGTAGCTATACCCAGCTCCTCCATAGGCATGCTTCAACTTTGACACTCCCATGTGTGCTGAAGTATTGCTTAAATCGATCTATAATAGTAATTGGAAGAAGTGACGAGTTTTAGTATCTATGGCTTCAATGTGGAAGCTTTTACTGTCGTGTTCAAAGCTTGGAGCATTTGTGGTGTTTTGCATTCCTAACATGGATTAATCATATGACAGGTGGTAGCCAATTTTAGCGCTACATGGTGTGGCCCTTGTAGAATAATTGCACCTTTCTTCGTCGAGCTATCTGAGAAACACCCTTCGATAATGTGTCTCACAGTCGATGTAGATGAACTTACTGTAAGTTTCTGCTCCTATATGACAAGTCAAATGCATTGCATACAATAGCTCTGATACATGAGTTTTGTCGTTTGCATCAGGAATTTAGCACATCATGGGATATAAAGGCAACTCCAACCTTCTTCTTCCTAAAAGACGGACAACAAATCGACAAACTTGTAGGCGCTAACAAGCCAGAACTAGAGAAGAAGTTCATTGCCATAATAGATTCAGTGGCACCACCATGCCCCACGTAGTTTCTTGGGCGTGGATCCTGTCATTAGCTCAAGGAATTGGTACATCTTCTCTTTTCCTTGTGACTATCGACGTAAGTATAAATTGTAAATCCAAGAGTGGTGTTATTTTGTGCATGTCATTTATCGTTTGAATGGTGTGTGTGTGAGAGAGATTCAAGATTTGGTTATTATAAGAGTATATGGTCATCCCAACTCCCATTATTCCCTGGATGCCTCTCAAAAGAACTCGAATATATTCGATTTAAATGCATCTAGGTAACCTGTCATTTTGGTATAGTAAATATATGCTACTCTTATTAATGCTCAAATATTATTTTGGTTACAATTTAAAATGCCCCATCTGGAATTGGTCAAATCAATTTGGCCGCCTCTCTGTAGAGTGTTTGTCAAGAATCAAGCTGACAAATAATGTGTTTTATTTGTTGAATTTCCAAACCCTAACCATATGATGAAAGAGACGGGGACAAAAGTCTCCCAAGTTTCAATCATTCAATCTTTATCTAATGATATGTTTCCAATTAGATGACTTGTTGCCATATTTAACAAATCTCACTCGCGCACGTCATAAGTTTTCTCCTTGAATCAGCCTCCTCCAAATTTATACAATTTCAACCAAACTAGTTGGGTATCCCCCTTAAAATGCACGTAACGCGATACATAACAATATTGGGCAAATACGAAGGAACAAATTATTTTTACAATCTTTCAGTATGGATAAGGCTGGTAAAATGTTTTGGCGCAAACAAATACACGATATATAAATAAATATTCAAGTATTAAAAAAAATAAGATACAAGCAAAAAAAATATAAATCAAGAAAACCTCTTCCTGCGGTTAATAGGACTAAAAGCACAAGTAAAATCCCATGAGTAAACGGCAAGCAAATTTGTTGCTCCCATCACCTCCCTTTCGGATTCATTATCTGAGAAAAACGGCACTCGGAGTTAGTCCGTCTGAGTCTTCACTAGCAAGGCTGCGCCACCAATGCTCATCGACAATCCACTGCTTTTCGAATCCGTGATGTTGCCATCAAAACCGAGGACGAATCAGGGTCCTTCTTCCCTTACATGTAAGGTCGTATGATTCAATATCTATATCACCAAGACCCTTCCCGCTTTCCTCTGCACTCTCCTGCAACTGCAGAGCGAACTCAAGGTTCCACAGCACGTCACCCATGGAAGGCGGTCCGTTCCAATGTCAGACACACACTTCACTGCAGTCTCAGCAAATTTCTTGAAGCATTCTGGCGCTATCTTTCCCTTTAGGTAGGGATCCATTATCTGGTCGAGGATGCCTTTCTTGTAACAATGCTGAGCCCACTCGGCCAAGCTCACTTGTTCTTTGGGGAGTGCAGGGTTTAGAGCTGGCCGAGCGCATATGATCTCAAAGAGGACAACTCCGTATGAGTAAACATCAGATTTTTCGGTCAGTTGCTGGCGCCTGAAGTACTCAGGATCCAGATAACCGAAGCTTCCCTTGACCACGGTGCTGACATGGGTATGGTCCAGTGACGGGCCAGTTTTGATAGACCAAAATCCGAGACCTTAGCCACCCACTTCTCATCCAAGAGGATGTTAGTTGTCTTGACATCACGGTGAATAATTGTATGTTTGGCTCCAGTGTGCAGATAGTGCAAGCCACGAGCAGCACCTATGCAAATCTCGAGCCTCTGCTTCCACGACAAGGGGGGCTTCTGCGTCTTGTATAGATGCTCACGAAGAGTTCCATAAGCCATGTAATCATATACCAGGATCATTTCACAGTTCTCTTCACAATACCCAATGAGAGAAACCAGGTGACGGTGGCGAAGCTTTGAGAGCATTCGATCTCAGTTTGGAATTCATGAATACCTTGTTCGAGGCGGGTTCCCACGCTTGATTGCAACTTCGTGCCACTGTCAATCTCTCACGATAGACTTTTCCAAACCACCAACCCCAAGAAGAAGAGCCTCATCAAAGTTGTGAGTGGCAGCCTTGATCTCAGCAATTGAAAAGTGGCGGCAAAGATTTGATGGCAGGGAGGAGGCGTAACTGCCTGTGGTTGTCTTGGCAGAACCTGAAGAATGAGAATTTCCATACAAGGACAATGGAAGCCAGCCATCACTAGTGCTAGAATCCTTCTTCTGCCTTGGCGTTGGGCAACCACACAGACAATCAGACCAAGAACAAGAAGTGCTGCAATTCCACCTCAACCGCTCCTCCAATAATACCTTTGTTATCTTTACCAGATCCAGAAGACTGGTTATTCAATAACTCGTCTGGTGTTTGTGGAAGAGGGTCTGGGTTGACACCAGCAAGATTACCAGTTGCATCACTTATCTTAAATATTTCAATTCCATTCAAGATGGCATCATAGTATTGGGGCTTCATTGGAAGATAGGGATGCAATGCAAGCCAAAGATCCTGCCGGGAGGCCATTAGGAACAAAGACAATATAGTCCTTGTGTATGGGGATCCCATTACCACCCTTAAGCAATCACATCTGCCTGCTGCTCTGCAGTCTGATTATTCAGGTAGATACTAAAACTCTTTGATTTATCTTGGTTATGACATCTGTAACCCAGAAGTGGAGCCTAACTAGGTAAGAGAAGCCAGAATCGATATCGAAGAGCCAAGTGAGGTTGTACTGCTGGTTGATAGATGCATTTGGACCCATTGATCTGAGGGTACTGTATACATCAAGAGGGCAATGTAGCTTGGGGACCCGAAGGGTAAGCAATCGTCGTGTTATCAGGAACCTCTGTAACCCCATTTGCTGCACCAAATAAATAAACTGAATCATCACGCCACGATCTGAACAGACCTGTATCACCAGATGAGGAAATGTCATTTCCACCCACATTCAGCCGATAAACATTCTCCAGCGCTGTGCTGTTGTCGATATTGAACCCAGTGGACTGGCCAACAACAGTCTCAGTCCCATCTGTGCTGTAAATATCGGGATGTGAAATGACCTCAATCCCATTGATGAATGCATACGAGTTGGATGCATTTGGGGATGGGGTGAATGTAACATTCAACACTTCATCTGGGACATTCACGGAGAACTCCTTCATCATATAGTCATAGTTCAGAGCCTCCGTTGTCAGAGCAGCACTAAAGTTCCTCATCAGGGTAAATTCTCCAGAAGATACTGAGAAGATAGCATCTGAAGCATTTAGACCATTATGCGATGCAGGATAGAAATGCAAGCGCAGGAACTTGCGCCGGACGCCACTGGGAAACTGTAGGTGAATTCGGATTGAAAAATCGAGCAGACATGTAAGGAACCTCCGGTACTGATGGTTTTGCACAGATGCGGTTGCAGTTGAAGACTTGGTGGTCGAAAGGGCAAATTTTGACCCAATATCTGATGTCCATTTACGGCCATCGGTATCCGCAGAATCAGGAGGCCCTCCACAGTTCAACAAAATCTTATCCGTCGGTGAGTAATCAGCTGCTGAAACTACATCAATCACAAATACCAGCAACAGAAAACCGAGAGCCGACCACAGCACAAGCTTATTGCTATTCTTCATAGATGATAAACGGAAAACCCTAGATAATGGCCACCTAATTTTCTGCAAAATGAAATTGAACTAGATCAATATCCCTGACCTCTATCATTTTAATCACAGCGACAGATCTATATGCGCTCAGAAATCGCTCCAGCTTAACCCAAGCATAGATAATAAACATATTGATCATAATAAGAAAGACATTGGAAAACTCAGAACGCCCAACTTCACTCACATAAACTCCAAGATTTTAAACTGAAAAACCACTTAAAGATGTAACGACCCAGGAAACAGGTCCAAATGAATAGCTCGACAAGAAATAAAACATTCCCGCAAAAAAAAGAAGGATAAGTAGCGTAATTTCTCAGATCCACAAGAAACCCAGCTCAAAAGCAAGATTTTCGAGGAACAGCAAGCTCATAACAATTCAAAAAAGAAGAAGCAAACACGGAAGAATAATTACCTGAAAAATCAGCAGGAGAATACCAAAAATGCGAGCTTCAAGACATTTTTCTGTTGCCCAGATAAGATAACGGCCGCATATATGAGTAAGAATTCAAAACCAGCAGAGAGAATCTGAGCTCGCAGGGTTAGAGAGAGAAATATGACCACGAAAAAACTAGAGGGAGAGGTCAATAACTATGGATGTTTTATATTGAGGTGGAGTGAGATGACAATGAGACAATGTTTGGACAATAATCTTGATTGATTATCGCAGTAATTGACAGTCTAAGCATGACTATTGAATGGCTGAAATGCCCTCGGCTCATTGCTTTTCATTTAGATGAGGGTAAATATCTGAATATGTTTTTAACATTTTACCATTGTTCTCTTAATATCTCAACTTAAACATATTGCTATTGTGGTCCCTAACATTTAAAAAAAAATATCAATGTCTCACGATCATTTTTTGGTGTCCAAACGTTTACGTGACTGTCAGAATTTCATGTTAGACTTCAGTCATATAAAAATAAAATAAAAACGTACAAAATTTCCTCTAAAACAAGGTCGTTCCATTTATTTCCTTGTATTGACGTGAAAAATAAATAGATCGATGTTGTTTTTGAGGAGTTTTTTCACATTTTTATTTAATTTTTATATTGACTTGAAGTCCAATATAGAATTCCGAGAGTCACGTAAGCGTTTGTACGTTAGAAATCGATTGACATGACATTAATTGAAATTTTCTGAAATGATAGGGACCAAAATAACAATATGTTTAATTTGACACATTAAGTGAAAAATCATAAAATATTGAAATTTATATTTACCCTATGGATAACGAGTAGTTTTGGTATTTATATTTTTGGAAATCTAACCATTTAGAAATATGTAGTTGAGTACTTGAGTATTGTAGTTTTGGTAATATAACCATTTAGAAACATGTACTCCATTTATCTTGAAAATAATTGCGAGGTTAGTTCTGGATTTTCATTAAATATGAGTAGTTAAAGAAATTAAGTTATATGTATCTTATTTAATTTTAATACAGTGAAATATTTATTGAGGACGGAGGAGCCTATTTTACAATATTGACCACAGTTGAAATTGTTGAATCGGCATTTAATGTTTTGGAGTCATTGCATTGGGTGAATTGTTTTTGGTTGGTAAATTCTGATTGCAACAGGTGGAGGAGCAAATTGATGGCATTATGAGAATTATATCCATTTTCAAAATATTAATTTATCTTGAAGCTTTGTAGTTTGTGTGTGATTTAATTATAAATATGATAAGATTCCAGCGCTTATTAGAGACTTTGGAATATATATATATTTTTTTAAAAACGAATAAATTGATTGAGGTTATATGAAAAGAGATGAACGCGTCAAGAACAGAAGGGAAAGGGCCCAGTTTTGGTTAACGCGGTTTTTGTCTTGTGTACACAATATTTTAAAATTCAGACCAAATATATGACACAACCTAAATAATAATAAAAATAATCTGTATTGCAATATAAAGTCTGAAGCGTGTGTAATTTAGGTAATAGTGAGTTGTGCAAAGGTTGGAATGCGGGCCAACACAGTTGCAAGTGCAGGTAAAGGGAGTCACGTCGTGGCGTGGGTCCCATTCCCGTAGCAATTCGGTGGACGAACCTCGCCTGTCTGGCATCGCCGCGGCTAGTTGTCTGCTTCAACCGCTTGCACCTTTTTGACTTTAGCACCCCCACCAATTTGATCAAATATGCATCATGCTCAATATTCCTTTTCGAACCATACATGGACTTAATCCTTCTATTACGCTCAACAAGTTTTTGGGACTAACTTCATCCACTTAATTGGATTTCATTTAGCTTCTCTTCATATCTATCCAGATTCTTGATAACAACATTGAATTCTTCCATGTTTTGGAAGGTCAAAATAAAATGGTTTTCGATGGATGTCTCAATCAATTCCTGAGCTCACAAAATCATGGATATCGTAAATTACTCTTTAACTTGATACTGAAATGAAGAGCTTACTCTCCAAACTTGAAGACTTACGAGGAAAGTATATATACTACTAGGCCAATATACATCCCAAAACAAAAAAAGAGCTGCTCGTTGTAGAATTGTTATTGGAGTGACTAACGTCCACATAGTATTCATTATTGAGTGGGTTTATTGGTTGATGAAATTGAATTTGGAGAGAGCAGCAGCAGCTTGATCAGCACCTAACAAAAAATACGGATGCCTGAGCGCAGCTGCTGCCGACAAACGCCCCCTTTTCAACAAGCCTCTCTCCGACACAAGCTTGGTCGCCAAATCCCACCCTCTACCAGAATCAAGATCAAGAATGCTCAGATCAGCTCTCATCCGAGTTTTCTCCCTCCATCTATTCAAATCATAACCAACCCCCTTCAATTCGTTGTTAAAATTCTTCAGCCCCGCCGTAGACCTCAAGCCCGGTGTCGCCATTTGAAGTAGCACTATCCCAGCAGAATACATATCAAATAGATCAGGACTATTCAACTGCAACAACACTTTTGTCAAAACTACATTTTCTAAAATTGTTAGAATGAAAAGGGAAGTTTATTCAATACCTACCTGCCATAGGATCGGGGAGAGAAGGGCTGCAATGGGCTCCGGTGGAGGAATTGGAGTTTCCTCAGGCATGACGTAGAGTTCGGGCGGGCAGTAATCGGGGTCGAGCAAACCGCGGTTGGGGACGTAGTTTTTCCCTATGCGGAGGTCTGTGGCTGCACCGAAGTCGATCAGTTTGATCTGCCCCTTCTTGGTCACTACCAAGTTAGAGGGCTTTACATCACGGTGAACTATTCCTGTGTTATGAATCTTTTTCAAGGATGTTATAATCTGACGCATTACTTGTTTTATTATCAACGCATTACGCTCCATAGATTCCAGCCCTTGTAGCACACGTCCAAACATCACAGACTCTAAATTCAAAGGAAAGCTGCGATCTTTCATGTAATCGCCTAGGTCTAAATCTCCCTACTCAAAATTAAATACAATACAACCTTCACTTCACTAAAAACACAAGAATGTATTTGATGGAGAAAGATGAAGTACCTCGTATTTCCAGACGAGCCATTTCTCACCCTTTGTGAAAAGAGTGTTGGTTTTATCTGCTATGAAACTTCCAAGAAATTCTGCACACGTCTCGGGCGCAGCTCTCGATAGCCTGTAGTTAAACCACTCTTCAAACTCTCCACACTCCACTGCCCTTTTACCCCAATCTTCACCTGAGCCGATCAACTCAAATCAGATTCTGATTCTCGATAAATTGAGCAATGATGGTGATTGAGCAGTAAATTACCTTTTGAGGATAACCTTATCTTTAAACCTTTGATCGATCCGATTCCGACGTGATTTACTCCGAAGATTGTCGTCAACATTCACATTCTTGGGCACGACTACTCCAGAATAGACAATCCCAAACGAGCCTTCGCCCAATCTATCGCCGACCAAGAAATCGGTCCTCTTCAAACTCCGCCGCCCGCTCAACGTGTCCAATCCTACTTGCAGAGGAGCTAAGATATAGGCATCGATGGCTCCGATGAGAACGCCGGGCCTCGCCGTCAAGTAAATCCAAGAAACGCCGGTGAAAACCAGCCAACCCCATTTCTCGGCTTCCGGGAGATCTCCGACGAGCTGCTGGAATTGGGAGAGGGACTGCTCCAAATGAAGGGAATTAGTGGTCAACAAATTGTCGCTGAAGAGCGCATTGCATTTCACGGCGAAATTCCTTCTGCTCACGGACCAGATCAAACTGCGGTTCGGGTGGCGGAATTGAAGTGCAGTTGCGGTAGGCGATACGAGAGAAGCCATTGAAATGAAGCGTTGTGCCTCAATCCTAGGTTTATCCTTTACATGTCTACGTTTGTGGACTTCATTCAAACAACGATGCTATTAGTATTTGCTTATGATCCTCCAACATTAAATTTTAACCAAAACATAAATTGAAACAACATACCAATTTGCAATCATATTGTCTTATTATTTAATAATAGCATCGCCACAGAAAAATTATTGATATATTTATTGATGCAATCAAAAAGAAAAAACAAATGGAAGGTTTTCTGCTTACTGCCGACCAGGATTGGTCGGCCCAATTCCAGTCTTCAGATACTTTCATACTGCAAAATTGGCAATCCATGTTATATTATTATTTTTTAAATATTATTTTTATATTTGAATGTTTCAATTTTCTTTTACATATAACAATATATACTGGAATAATAGTAAAATACTTAACTTTTTTTTTCTTTGAATCTATTGTACAAAATCTTTTTCGATGGCTAATACATTTCAGCCTATTGAGACAAGTTAACTTCACAACATTACAATTTCAAACAAAAAGAAACAACATTTACAATCATAATATGTCATTCGCCGTAGAAATATTATTGATATACAGTAATTAGTTTTATGTATAATGGTTTCTAGTACTAAAAGCATGATTGCTTACTCATGGCGCAAAAGTCTTAACTTTGAAGCTCGGAGTTCCATCCAGTCTGCGGTGTGGCCATCGACGAACATGCTCTCATTTTATTATGTGCATGCGTTATGCATGCAAGCCTACGTGGCAAGTATAGTTAGCATATTGTTAGTTTGTTAGATTAGTTTGTTATTACGTTTGTAAGTTAACTCGTGTATTCTTGTTACTATAAATGTAACCCAACGAGAGAAATATCTGACTTTGTTTCTCATCTTTTCATCTCTCATATTTCTCTCTATATTATTTTATCTTTAGCATGGTATCGAGCTAAGATCCTAAAAGCTCCTCGGTTGCTACCATTTTTTTCTTTTCTTTCTGCGTTCTTATGCACCTCATGGCACAACCATATACGCCTTGATTCATCAAATCGATATCAGTGGACGGGATGAATTCAGTTCTGGAAGACTCAAGTCTTCGCCACTGCCCGAGCTTATGGCTTTGAAGATGTGTTGTTGCCAATCTGACTCCACCTGACTCATCGATGGTGATCGAATCCAGTTTCACCGTATGGCCGAAGAGACAGTTCATCTTCATTTGGATACTTGCACTATTTCTCCTTCCATGATTGGTTATGTTGGATGTTGCTCAGCGTCATTTCAATTATGGCAAACGTTTGAAACTTTATTTCACTCGCAATCTAAGGCTCGATCCGCGCGACGGTTTCAACGAACCTTAAAGAGGAGATCTTTCTATTGATGAATATATACTGAAAATTAGAGGAATTCTTGATCAACTTTTCAGTATTGGTCAAGGTTTAGCTGATCCAGATCTTGTTAATTTTGTTCTTGGTGGATTAGGTCCAGAATATGAAAGCATATGTGTTTTTCTTGGTTCGAAGTGTGAAGATCTATCTCTAGACGAAGTTCAATTTGCGTTGCAGACGCATGAAATCAGAATCTCCAATCAGGCATTACCTACTCTTCTGGATCATTTGCTTTCGTGCAACAAACGACTCCTCAAGCTAATTCTCGCCGTAACCACTCACAATACTACTGAAGCTATGGCGGATCGGTTTCGTGGATCACAAAATCGTGGTCGGGAGGTGGTAGGTTTCGATATGGTAATAGTGGTAAGATCATCATCGGATCGTGGAAGATGAATCACATAGCTATAAAATGCTTTAAGAGGTTTGATGTTAGCTTTCTTGGTATTGAGTCTTGACGAGCCCAAGTTTTGTGCTCTTTTACGGGTCTTGTCTAGGTCAGATCGAGTCTTTTGTGTCTTTCTTGTTGTGTTTTGTGTGCGGGAGGACACATTGGTCTGCAGGAACAAGGCGAGGCGAAATGGGCAAGAAGGAGTGGAACTTGCTTGGCGGGTGAATAGAGATACGATGCACCTCGAGGCACGAGGAGCTTAGCTCACACCGGGCTTCAAACTCCGATGGCTGTTGGTTTCACGGCGTGACCTCCTTGAGACCGCACAAGTTCAATCTCGGAAGGGTAGGCTAATGGGCAAGCGGAAGTGAAGGCGGCGAGACCGAAGAAGAAGGAGGCGAGAAGGCGGAGGGAGGCTAATGGGCAAGATCGCGAGATGCGGGCGAATCTCGCTAATCCGGAAAGGACGCTTGTGACACCGAATCTCATGAAATCGGAGGAGATCACCTCCGGATCCGTCTGGGCGAGGAAAGCGCCGATCAACAAGGAAACCCTACAGTTGTCCGGCCCATGGGCCAACACCATCGTCGACCTCTCGGTCTATATATATGGATGAAGCGCGACTTGTGCGTCTCTTCCGCCTGCGTCTTCGTATTATTCACCATCACCATCACATACATTAAGTCCCTTGGGCAAACACTTTTATTGCTATTCAGTATGTTTTCACGGCTGCACTTTGGGCTCATGGTTTCTATTTCGTTCAATTAATAGTAAGTTGGTTCTGTTTGATTATGGTTTCAATTAATGTTGCATGTTTATTTATTTTATGTCTAGCTAAGTCTTTATTACGGTTTGGGCGTGACTAAGTGGAGCATGATTAATATAACTCGAGAGGTCTAAGTAGGGCATTACGATCTGCATGCGTGTGTTCCCAAGCACTAGGTCACAGGCATTATATAACTTAACCAAACTCGGTGTGTTGGTTGCAAATAACATAGTGGGTAAGGAAGGTTGCAAGTAATAATTGGATTAAGGTGTCGGGTGTCCCGCACCCCAAATATCTCGATCGGTGTGGGCGAGTTGGAGTAGTCATAGCATTGCCTTTGCCAATCCGGGTCCATCTAGATCATACTTATTTGCTGAGGTTTACATGTCTTGAGGTGTCCTCGTGCATGGGCATTCTGAGTTAGATAGTTTGCATAGGGTGTCTCTTGCCTTCTTTACACAAAAGGATAGATTTGGAGGGTGCGTCGTGGGCGTGACGCGTGACAACGGGTCACGACGTATGTCTCTTATAACCGGTTGATGCATGTCATGTAGAAAATCTTTGCACCTATGGTGAGTGTTAATCGTCTTCACCGAGTTGTTGCCCAAGCTAGATTCGTTATTATTTGATATTCCGTTGAGATTGTTTGAGTTACTTTAGTCATACCTATAGTGATCAAGATAATTACACCACCCTCATCCCTTTTAAGTGACATCGTGACATCGGATATTGCTACACCAACTCCTCGTGGGATCGACCCTATACTTATCGGCGGCTACGCTGTGATGGGCAATAGGTTATAAATTTATTTTGAGCGCTAAGCGGCGATGTCGAATTGGCGCGTTCGGGAGTTGCGCATTCGGTAGTATCTCTATTTCTTGAATTTATATTGCTTTCTTTATTGTATGCTACGACCTAACCTTGCGAGAGAGAACGGAGGACTTTTATGCGATCACGAGATCGAAAAGCACGCATGAGCGGAGGAAAGCGGCGATGCGGAGGGCACGACAAGGCTGCGGTAGCTAATCGAGAAGAGAACCCGAGGGCAATCGATGGGTGAACAACCACAAGTAGAGCGAACATTGAGGGAAATGGTGTTCCCAACAACGAACACGAGGCCAGCGGGCATCACTTTGCCCGCGATCGATGGCAGCGGGAGATGAAGCATTCTTCATCCAAATCCTCCCGATTCGGTGACATGCGGGAGGATCCACAAAACATTACAAGATTTTGAGATGGCGTGTGGGACTATCGCGCCAATGAAAATCTTGGAGAGTATGTGAGATTAGTGTCATTCCTTCTCTGCATGATGGGGCAAGAGAATGGCTCTACACCTTGCCGTTGGAAGTGTAACCACGTGGGCACAACTTCACGAAGTTCCTCGAGAAGTATTTTCCGCCCGTATTGAACATGAGGAAAAGGATAAGCAAGACATCAAAATGGGCACGGAGAGACCTTTTATGATTCTTGGGAAGGTTTAAGCATTGCGGCGAAATGCCCTCAACATCAAATTCGGATCATGATCGATCCGATATTTCATGGCGGGTTGAGGCAACAGAGAAAATTTGGGTGAATGCACTTGTGGAGGATCAATCTTGAATAAAGTTCCCAGTGAGGCCTTTAGGCTGTTGGGTGAGATGGTCAAGAAAAGCGAGGCGAAGGAGGAGAAGTTCCAGCAAGGCCGCTACTTCTTCAACCGTGGAGACCAAGTGGATAAACTACGAACACATTCGACAAGTTCATAACCAACAGGACCGGGACGGGACCGGGCAAGGCAAAAAAAGCTAAAGTTTGCAAATACAGGCTGCCGTGACACATCACGGATCGATGCCCACTTTGTTTGAAGAAGAAGAAGTCGATGCGGTGGGTCGAATGGTAATGGGCAATCTGACGGAGGAGATATGATCAAACTCTCGGACCTACAACCCGGGATGGAGGAACCACGAAAACTTTAGGTGGTCTAACAACCGGCGAGGCGGGACAACAACGGCGGATGCGGAGGCGGGACAACAATGACCGTACGAAATAATCAGCGTGATCAAAGCGGTGGGCCATCGTTGGCGAACTTGTACACTATGGCACGAGAAAATGTGAAGGCTCAACAAGAGAACGAGAAATTCAAGGTCGAGACAAGAGGAGCCCTCGAGCCTTGGGAACCAAGTTTCCCAATTGAATGACCAGTAACTCGTCTTGAGAAGAAGCAGAAATTTACCTCCTCAAGTGGAGGTAAATGAGTTAGCCCAACTGAATGTTGTAGCCCTAAGAAGTGGGAAGAAGCGCAGAGAAAGTTTTCATGCCTAAGGACGCGCGACACGCTGAAGTGGAAGATCTCACAGAACACAATGGTCGAGATGTGATGATCGAGAGGAACCGCGCGAGGAAAAGGCGAAAAGAAGAGGCAATCATTGAGCCAACCTATGTCAAACCTAATCCTAGGTTTTACCTCCTTTCGAGCAGATTGGCAAGAACAGGAGAGAGGAAGAAATGAGTGAGATGTATCGCGTGTTTGAAGGTGGAAATTAATATACCGCTCATCATTGCTCGGGCACGATGCAAAATGGGCAAAGTTCATGAAGGAATTGTGCGAGAAAGGTGAAATACAAAGATGATGCAAAATTCAAGTGGGAGAAAATGTATCCAGATCTTGCGGTGAAATTGCGGAGAAGTGTGGAGATCGAGGATGTTTTTATTCCTGCGTAATAAGCAATACGAGGATTGAAAGGGCCATCTTTGGATTTAGGGCATCTATAAACGTCATGCCCTTGTCAATGTTCAATGAATTAAAGGTGGGAACCACAAGCCAACACGAGTGGTTATCGATTAGCGAGCGGGTCCAGCGTTTATCCGAAGGAATCATCGAGCGTATTGGTCAAAGTGGAGGAACTCGTATTTCGGCGAGACTTCTACGTTACGGATATGGGCACGATGGGTAACAAATCCTCGATTATGCTCTTGGGTGACCATTCATGAAGACGGCGAACTAGGATTGATTGCGACACGGGCAAGTTATCGTGTGAATTGACGGTGAGGCGGTGACCTTCAACATCTTGAGGCCATGGAGCATCCTATTGATATTGAGGTCGTGGAATTCATTGATCACATTGAACCCATGGTGGGAGACATCTGCCGAGATAGGTTTACAAGATCCATTGGATGCGGCAATTCAAAGTGGCCTTAAGGAGGATGGCGTACGAAGAAGCGACTTATGGGCGATGTCGGGAGGCCTGCTTTATTTGCGGAGCGAACCCGAGGGACTCAGTGGTCGATATACCGAACATGCCCAAGCTAAAGGAAGAAGAAAAGCTCGTTCCATCCCATGAGAGCACAAAACTCGAGCTAAAGACTTCCTCACCACCAAGTACATCTTTCTAGGGAAGGCGACACCTTGCCGTGATCATCAATGCTAAACTCGGTTCGAGTCGAGGAAGGCGTGAGAAGTGTTGTTGGCAATCTGAAGCGATTGGATGGGCGTTGGCCGACATCAAGGGCATTAGCCCTTCCATATCGTTCATAATATTACGATGGAAGAATAAGCCAAACACATACGCGATCAACAAAGGAAGTTGAACCCGGCTATGAAGGAGGTAGTCGTGAAGGAGATCTTGAAGCTTCCGACTTGGGCATCATATATCTCGTGTCGAGAAGTAAATGGGTCAGCCCAGTACATGTCGTGCCCAAGAAGTCAGGTATTCAGGTAGTGAAAAACGAGAAAGGAGAACTGATCCCAACAAGGCTCCAAACAGGTTGGAGGATGTGTATTGACTATCGAAAGCTCAACACGGTGACGAAAAGATCACTTCCCATTACCTTTCATTGACGAAATGCTGGAGAGGTTAGCTGGAAACAAATTCTTTTGTTTTTTAGACGGATACTCGGGCTACATGCAGATATGGGTTGCCCAAGGTGATCAGGATAAAACTACTTTCACATGCCCATTCGGGACATTTGCTACAGAAGGATGCCTTTCGGCTTGTGTAATGCCCCAGGGACATTTCAGCGATGCATGATGAGCATCTTCTCGGACCTATTGGAGAAATGCATCGAGGTCTTTATGGGCGACTTTACGATCTACGGGAATCATTTGAAGAGTGCTTGGATTTAATTTGGGTAGTCCTACGAGATGTGTCGAAAAGAATTTGATCCTCAATTATGAAATGCCATTTCATGAGTACGAAGGGATTGTTCTTGGGCACGTGGTGTACGAAAGAGGATAGAAGTAGATAGAGCTAAAGTAGAGATCATCGCCAAATTGCCTATCCGACCCGAAGAAAGCAAGTGCGAGGTTTCCTGGGCACTTTGGGTTCTACGAAGATTTGTGAAGGACTTTGCAAAGATCGTGACCCATGACACGACTACTCGAATGATGTACCATGGGAATTCGATGAAGAGTGTAAGATAGCTTTTGAAACTACGAAGAATAACTTAATTTCAGCACCAATCATTCAACCCCCGATTGGGGCATGCCGTTTGAAGTTATGTGCGATGCTGGCGGATATGCCGTAGGAGCCGTCTTGGGACAACGAAGAGAAAGGAAAGTCATGCTATATACTATGCCTCAAGAACTCTAAATACAGCCCAATGCAACTACTGAAGGCGAGAAAGAGCTCTTGGCGGTCGTCTTTGCCTTTGAAAATTTCGATCATATCTCGTGGGCCGAGACCATCGTCTACACCGATCATACCGCCTCGAGATACCGATGGCCAAGAAGGTCAAAGCCACGACTAATCGGATGGATCTTACTTCTCAAGAGTTCGATGTAGAAATCAAAGACAAGAGTGGGGCACAAAACACGGTGGCCGACCACTTGAGTAGGATATTGAAGGAGAAGATCCGGTGCCCATTGCGAGACCTTCCTGAAGAACATTTGTACTTCATTCGTGGCACGACGGAGTTCGAGCCTTGGTATGCGATTGGTGAATTACAAAACCTTTGGAGAACTCCTGTTGGGCTCACTACGTATCAAAGAAACAAGATCAAAGCGACGTCGAACCTACATATGGGATGAACCCTACTTATGGAGAAAGTGTCTTGACCAAGTCCTGACGTTGTGTGCGGCGAGATCAAAGATATCACGAATCACCGCCACTCCAAAGAATGTGGAGGTCACTTTGGGCACGAGAGGACGGCGAGAAAGGTTTTAGGCAGTGATTCTTCCGCCCACGATATTCAAAGATGCTACGAGTTTGTGTAAACAATGCAAAGAGTGTCAACAAGAAGAAAATATCACAAAGAGGAATGAGATGCCCATGATACCTATCCTTCCCGTCGAAATCTTTGATGTATGGGGATGGACTTTATGGGACCATTACCGAGCTCGAGGGCAATCGCGACATCTTGCTTGCGATGGATTATGTCTCGAAATGGGTTGAGGCCAAGGCAAGTGCCACTAATGACTCAAAGGTAGTTTGACTTTTCTTAAAGCTAATATCTTCAACAGAGTTCGGCGTGCCCAAGGCAATTATCGGCGATCGAGGAACCCATTTCGCAACACTACTATCACCAAATTGTTAGAAATACGGTGTAACCCATCGTGTGACTACTGACCTACCATCCGAGGCTAATGGGCAAATGAGTTGTCAACAGAATAATCAAGACTATATTGAGGAAGGTAGTGGGACCTACGGTAAGGCTGGAGCACTCGTCTTGATGACGCTATGGGCATCTGAGCTCGCATACAAGACCCCTTGGGCATGTCACCATACCGAATCGTGTTCGACAAGATGTGTCACTTACCGGTGGAATTAGAGCACTGAGGCATTTTGGGCGTTGAACAAGCTCAACTTTGATTGGGACCGTGATAGCTAAGCTAGAAAGCTTGACTTCAAGAGCTGGAAGAAATAAGGCTAGAGGCCTATGTGATGCCGTTCTATATAAAGAAAGACTAAAGAAGGCACATGATCGTCTTATCAAAGCCAAGTCGTTCGAGCGAGGCAATTGGTGCTTTTATACCAATCTCGATTCAAGTTGATGTCGCAAGCTAACAAGCAAGTGGTGCGGACCATATGAAGTAAAACTCAATTTCCGAATGGGGTGCCGAGTCGCAGACACGAAGGCGAAGAAGATCTTCAAGGTCGATGGACAACGTCGAAGGCTTACTATGGGCATCACGAGATAGATCCAGGGAATTGCATCGGTGCAAACCCTCGACGGGAAGAGTAATAAAAGGTGCGGTCGAGCCACGGCGATAACAAAGGCGGCGGGAGGCAACTGGTATTTTATTTGCTTTCGTTGTTGTTTTCTTTTTGTTTTGTTGGTTTGCCCGTTTTGCGTGTGGTGTTGTGTTGGTCAATCTACGAGAGCAGTTGTGATCATGATCGAAGAGGCAAGATGAGGCGCTAGACATTCGCCGTGGGCGAGAGGGTGAGTTCGGATCAAGTGGCGGTTTGTCGGGAGAAAGGACGTAACGTCCCTTATAAGCGGCCACTCCATAATTACCTCACCCACGTCGCCTCAACCTCTGCAAATTCCCCTCTCTCTTTGAGCCATAAAGAAGAAACCTCCCATTTTCAAAAAATGATGCCAGAAACCACCAAAAGCTCCGATTCCCTCCAGAGCCAAAGGAAACCACAGAGCTAAAATCGGCAATGGCGACCCTCCGAGACTCCTACTACCCCGAGATGCCTAAAGCCCGTCTCCGGTTAACTCAGGGACTGGAGAAAATAATAGAGAGCAAGCGCCTCTCCCGTAAAAGCGGCAGGAGGAACCACCGAGAGGCGGCGGAACCCGAAAAAGAAGGCCAAAGCGCGAAGGAGAAAAGCGAAGAAGGAGAAGAAACCCCAGCCGAGAAAAACCCGAGGGCCACCACCACCGAGAAGGAAGCCTCGTCGAGCCACCTCCACCTTGAGGAAGAGAACCCAGGGTACCTTGCAAAGATGGCATCACCCTCCTCGAAAGGAAAAGCCGTCCCGACCACCGGAGGCCACCTCGGGGTTCAACACCACCACCGATGAGGGGCATCGTAAAGCCCAAGACGCTAGACATGGAGGTCTTTGGAGAGTCCGGGAGTTAAGGGCGAGTGAAGAAGTTTTCGCAAGGATTGGATGGGGACCCTTTTGGAATGGCCGGACGGTGTACATCACATTGGCGAGGAGTTTATTCAAACTCTTGAAATAAAGAACCGAGCAAAGTGGCGACCACGATCGCATCAAATTTAAGGCGATGGACAACGACTTCTCGTTCTCTGTGAGCGACTTCAACGCGCACTGGGCATTCTGAAGTGTTTGAGGCGAAGACCACCGAGTACAAGGAGGCTTTCACCTCGTCCCCGAGCACACAGGCGAGAGTGGAATGAAAATGGTCATCGATTGGTTTGGGCACAACATTCAAGTCGGGATACACTAAGGGCGATGAGTGAGGAACAGCGCTGCTGCATATGCCATCGCCTCTGTCTTCTGATTTTTGGGAAGGTAGACAATGACAACTCCATCTCCCGCGGGAGTTATTCATCACATGGTGCATGTGGCATAGCCACAAGATCAATTTTGCAGCGTTTGCGGCCCACTTCAAGGACATCCCGACTCGTCCTAGCGGAGGATCTCTCGCCCACTTGGTGACCGTCTTGCCACGGTGAAATCTTGAACGAGCGAATACCGATCTGGAGGTAGAGCCCGAGTGTATATCGACACGCCTATCTTTGGGCGCATGAAGGACATCTACTATGACCGGGACGGCAAACCGTTTTCACAGGAGCCACGATGACGAGACGACCGCGGTTGCCCGGTCGGCCGGGAGGAGAGTCGGAGATAGCCAGGAGGATGATGACATCAAAGCCCGCTTGACCAGGATGGAGGAACAACAGAAAGAAACCCATGATGCCTGCTGCCTGCTGCCACCGATTTGGATTCGGTATCCGACTTCCTCGACCGTTGTCCTCCTTTTTGTTTTTGTTTTGTTTTGTTGTGTTTGTTTGTTTTGTTTTGTTGTTTGTCTTTTTGTTTTGTTTTGTTGTTGTTGGTGGTCAACCCTTTTCACCCACTTTGCCCAAGCAAAGTGTGTGAAATCGAAGGGGATTCGTCTGTTCGTTGTTTGAGTTAGAGAGTCGGTCCCACTCGACCCACTTTGCCCAAGGCAAGTGTGTGAGTAGGACCGCCACTGCTGCTCGATTCGTTTCGTCGTTCTTTGTTTGTGTTCCTCTCATTCACCCACTTTGCTCAACGCAAGTGTGTGAGTGGGAGGGTTTCGTTTTGTGTGTCGGTTGGCATGTGTAAATTGGTGGGATTGATTGTCACGTATTTTGCTTTGTTGTGAATAATGCGAGTAGTTTTAGAAATTCATTTGAGCATGACCGTATGTAAATAAGGATGACGAATTGAATTTGAGCACACATGGTGAGAATTGAGCTTAAATTGTTGTATCTTGATCAACACGGTTTCCTTTCTTGTGTGATTATTGACATCTTCATTAGGCTTTTGCTAGAACTTGCGTGCACTCTTATGTCGAGGCCTTATTGACTTAGTTAAAGCATTTAGATGACTTAGGCATATTTTTCTTTCAAATAGCCCACTGAGCCAAAAATGTCCTACCTAATGTTAATCCCTCGTTCGCCCCTGAGCTTAATAATTTCTTTCATTCACTTAAATTAGCCTAGAAAAGAAGCTGCCGGTCGATTAGACTCGGGAACTAATAGAAGAGAAGGCGAAAGGAAGAACGGTAGCCTCGTAATGGGCAAGAAAAAAGGGGTTTACGAATTTCAAAGAAATGGGCAAAATGCCCAATATAAAAAGGTACCGAATTGAAAGAAAGGACTTGAAATAAAGAATATATATTGATGAAGTCCTAAAATGGTTGTCTTGAGGCCGTAAGAAAAAGCGAAAGGAAATCCATGGAGGACAAAATAAATTCCTCTAACACGAGTCCATGATGACCTTAGCCTCGTTCCAAAATTTCCACCTATGTCTTAAGCCCCATTACAACCAAATAAAAGACTAAGGATGAATGTTTAAAACTTTGTCTAAGCGGTGGAGATGGTAGAGGCACGAAGCCTATGGCATAGTCGAAATGAAAGATGTTACGGCGTATACACTAGCCCATACACAAGAGTGCAGTGTTGGTAAGGAAAATGCCCAATATGCTCAAATTCGTATTTTGACTTGTTTGATGGTCGTTGCTTGAATGGAGTCAACTTGAATTACTTGTTTGTTCTGATGAAGCTTATATTGGCCGAGATATCCTGCTGGTGGAAATGTCTTGACCTTTTACATTTTGAGTCATTCTTTCTTTCTTTCTTTTGTCTTGGGCAAATGCAGCGTGCATGCTTGAGGACAAGCATGTTTAAAGTGTGTGCGTGTGACGAGCCCAAGTTTTGTGCTCTTTTTCTGTGTCTTGTCTAGGTCTAGATCGAGTCTTTTGTGTCTTTCTTGTTGTGTTTTGTGTCTGGGAGGACACATTGGTCTGCAGGGAACAAGGCAGGCGAAATGGGCAGAAGAGTGGAACTTGCTTGGCGGGTGAATAGAGATACGATGCACCTCGAGGGCACAAGGAGCTTAGCTCACACCGGGCTTCAAACTCCGATGGTGTTCCGTTTCACTGGCGTGACCTCCTTCTGCACCGCAAGTTCAATCTCGGAAGGGTAGGCTAATGGGCAAGCGAAGTGAAGAAGGCGGCGAGACCAAGAAGAAGAAGGAGGCGAGAAGGCGGAGGAGAGCTAATGGGCAAGATCGCGAGATCCAGGCGAATCTCGCTAAATCCGGAAAGGATCTTGTACGACACGAATCTCATGAAACCGGAGGAGATCACCTCGGATCCGTGCAGGCAAGGAAAAGGCGCCGATCAACAAG
The DNA here is from genome assembly GCA_036937905.1 of Salvia rosmarinus. NCBI lineage: Eukaryota > Viridiplantae > Streptophyta > Magnoliopsida > Lamiales > Lamiaceae > Salvia > Salvia rosmarinus. Next base: position 63,785,110 of record CM072818.1, on the reverse strand, counting down.
GAAACCCTACCAGTTGTCCAACCATGGGCCAACACCATCGTCGGCCTCTCTCGATCTATATATATGGATGAAGCGCGACTTGTGCGTCTCTTCCGCCTGCATCTTCGTGATTATTCACCATCACCATCACATACATTAAGTCCCTTGGGGTAAACACTTTTATTTGCTATTCGTATGTTTTGCGGTGACCTTTGGGCTCATAGTTTATATTCGTTCAATTAATAGTAAGTTGGTTACTGTTTGATTATGGTTTCAATTAAGCATTGCATGTTTATTTATTTTATGTCTAGCTAAGTCTTTATTACGGTTTGGGCGTGACTAAGTGGAGCATGATTAATATAACTCGAGAAGTCTAAGTAGGGCATTACGATGCGCATGCGTGTGTTCCTCAAGCACTAGGTCCTGGGCATTATATAACTTAACCAAACTCGGTGTGTTAGTTGCAAATAACATAGTGGGTAAGGAAGGTTGCAAGTAATAATTGGATTAAGGTGTCGGGTGTCCCGCACCCCAAATAATCTGTTGGTGTGGGCGAGTTGGAGTAGTCATAGCATTTGCCTTTGCTAATACCAGTCCATCTAGATCATAACTTATTTGCTGTAGGTTTACATGTCTTGAGGTGTCCTCGTGCATGGGCATTCTGAGTTAGATAGTTTGCATAGGGTGTCCTTGCCTTCTTTACACAGAAAGGATAGATTTGGAGGGTGCGTCGTGGGCGTGACGCGTGACAACGGGTCACGACGTATGTCTCTTATAATAGGTTGATGCATGTCATGTAGAGAAAATCTTTGCACCTATGACCGAGTGTTAATCGTCTTCACCGAGTTGTTGCCCAAGCTAGATTCGTTATTATTTGATATTCCGTTGAGATTGTTTGTGTTACTTTAGTCATACCTATAGTGATCAAGATAATTACACCACCTCATCCCTTTTAAGTGACATCGTGACATCGAGATTGCTACACCAACTCCTCGTGGGATCGACCCTATACTTATCGCCGGCTACGCTGTGATGGGCAATAGGTTATAAATTTATTTTGAACGCTAAACGACAGCGTGTCAAGTCTGCATCCACACATCCTCAAGCTCACTATATTAATGCTGCCCCCAATCCTGCATCGCACCTCACTACGTCACAAAATGCTCCCCAAATTTTTTCTAACAATATCTGCAATACTCCCTCTGTGTACTCACCCTCTCCTTCAGTGTACAATGTCTCATCCATACCCTCAACTCAATGTGCATCGGACTGGTGTCTGGATTCGGGTGCAACAGCCCATGTCACAGCCGATATGTCAAATTTACATGCGCACACTCCATATCATGGCCAAGAAGCTCTGACAGTAGGTAATGGTTCTAAACTTTTCATTTCCCACACAGGCTCAGCCTCCTTATTAAACTCACCCTCTTCGTCTATTCATCTAAATAATGTCTTAGTTGTTCCACAAATCACAAAGAGCCTTCTTAGCATATCTAAACTTACTGCCGAGAATGATGTTTTCCTTGAATTTCACTCATCTTTTTGCTGCATCAAGGACAAAACTACCAACAAAATCCTACTGGAGGGCACTCTTAAGGATGGCTTATATCATCTCAGCCCATTTCATCGTTCAACTCAGTCCGCAGCCACCTGCCTTCAGGCTTCTACATCGCCAATCACCTCACCTATTTCAGCTTCCAGTGTTCAGCTGTGGCATCGTAGGCTAGGTCACCCGTGTATTCAAGTGTTGAGAGTAGCGTTACGTGATAGAAGTTCAAGTCTAAAGTGGTCACAATGCAGTTTCTGTGATGCATGTGCCATGGGAAAGATCCATTGTATGAGTTTTCCTTCGGTTCCTGTTAAAACTAATAAACCTTTTCAAGTTGTTCACACCGATCTTTGGGGTCCAAGCTCTACTCCATCAATTGATGGCTTCAAGTATTACATTCATTTTGTTGATGACTTCACACGATTTACGTGGGTGTTTCCTCTGCACACTAAAGATGAAACTTATCAAACTTTTGTCAATTTTAACACGTTCGTTGAGCATGATTCCAAACCAAAATTCGAGTCTTCAATCCGATTGGGGGTGAATATAGAAGTCTTAAACCTTTGCTCACTAAGCTAGGCATCACCTTCGTCATCCTTGTCGGTATACTCATGAGCAAAATGGTCGAGTGAACGCAAGCATCAACATATTCTTGAAATGGGCCTCACACTGCTTACTTCAGCTCAACTCCCTTACAAGTTCTGGTGGGATGCCTTTGCCACAGCTGTTCACCTCATCAATCGTCTCCCATCACCATCGCTCCAGAATACTTTCCCATTCCAATTATGCGTACAAGTTAGCACTGACTACTGACATCTCGCATACGTTTGGTCAGTAGTTGCTTCCCTTACCTTCGTCCATATAACACATCCAAGCTCCAATTTAGGTCAGCCAAGTGTCTCTTTCTTGGCTATAGCTCTTCTCATAAAGGGTACAAATGCCTTCATCCTTCGGGCAGGTTGTACATCGCGCGCACTGTCATTTTCAATGAAAATGAGTTCCCATATCAATCTTCCTTTCTCCCGGCTACTCCTACTGCCACACCAATTCCTTCCTTTACCTTTCCAATACCTCCTCTAGTTACTCCAAGCTCAGAAATTCTACATGCTCCAGATCCTTCCTCCAGCTCTCACCACTATATACCTCACAATTCTGCTCATGCTACAAATTCCTCGCATAGCACATCAGCTCCTGCCTCATCTAACTCCTCGTCTCTTTCCCCCTCACAGGTCAGCTCTACACATCAATCAACTTCCCACCCTTCTCCTCCCTCCCCTTATCATGCTCCTCATCATTGCATGCGCACTAGAGCTCAGAATGGTATATTCAAACCTAAGGTTTTTATAGCTCAGCAGATTACTCCTGACTTCACTACTATCACTGTTATTGAGCCTACCACAGCTTCTGAAGCTCTTACTCAACCTGAGTGGCAGAAGGCAATGGAGACAGAATTCAAAGCTATTATCTCCAAGTCAACGTGGGAACTTGTTCCTTACACCGATGACATGAACCTTATTCAATGTAAATGGGTGTTTAGGGTCAAGACAAATGCCGATGGGTCTCTTGATCGATTGAAGGCTCGGCTTGTTGCTAAAGGATTCCAGCAACGTGCGGGTATTGACTTCCTTGATACGTTCAGCCCGGTAGTGAAACCGGTTTCTGTGCGTCTTTTGTTCTCTCTTGCAGCTACATTCAAGTGGGAGGTTCAACACATTGATATCAATAATGCGTTTCTCAATGGTGATCTCGATACTCCAGTGTTTATGGAACAGCCTCAAGGCTTTATTGATCCTCAGTTTCCCACTCACGTCTGCAAATTAACCAAGTCTCTCTATGGACTCAAAGCGCCAGGTATTCGGTATGATAAGCTTAAATCTCATTTACTGAACTATGGTTTTAAGTACTGTAGTAGCCCGAAAATTTTATAGTAATTAATAAAGTTTAATTAAATATTATTAAAGGCTTAAAAGCTATTTAAGCCTTAAGAATTCGTAAGATTTAATATAGTGAAATATTAATCGGTATGAATCCGATTAATTTAAGATTTAATTATATGGAATCGAAAAATGTAGAGAATTATTAGAAATGAATTTAATTGTGATAAAATGTGAATTATGTGTTTATTTATAATTGTTTGCATGAAAATGCTATTAATTGGAAATTATGTTATGAATTACATTAATTATTTTGCATGTTATTTTCTTATAAAATGAGATGAAATATTATTTAAGATATTAAAGTCTTGAATAAATTTGTTTTATTAATAACTAATAATTAAAGAAATTATTTATGTAATTTTCGAAATTATAAGAAGTATTATAGTAATGAAATGAATTTTATTAAATAAAGTGATTTAAATTATGCAATATGGATCTAAATTAAATTATGAATATAAGTTGTATTAGATTTTATAAATTATTTGAAATATAACTCTCTTAATTAAATTATGCTAGAGTATAAAGTTAGCAAAATTAAAGGTGTAAATATAAGATTTTTGAAATTAGTGTATAATTTTCTTGAAATTAGGTATAAATACAAATTAAATTTAAATTAAAGCTCTAGAATTATATACATGTAATATATGATCTTCCAAGCCCATTTCTTTCCCAAAACTTTCGACACACACACTAGGGCACACACACAAATTTTGATTTCCAACTTTTAATCCATAATCAACCTTGGAATTAAGGGCTAATTAATCCTAGCAAGGTAAATACCTCATTTGATCAATAATTTAATTGTTTAAATTTCAAAATAGCATGTTTTATTCCTTTATAATTTTCGAAAATTTCAAAGAGTTAGCTATGCTTGATTTGTTAAATTTTGTTACATGTATTGATTTAATTATGATTATGGAGCATGAATAACATATGCTATGGATTTAAATTCATGAAATTCATGAAATTCCAAAATTAAAGTTTGATCATGAAACCCTAAATTTTTAATATGATTCATATGTTATGAAATGATTAAATTAAGCTTAGATATATGTTTAGGAATGTTTATAAACAACATATGAATGAAGAAATTAAAAGTTAAATTATGTTTGTTAAATTATTGGAAATTTCGAAAATCACATGCAATATGAACTTGATGATTTTAATTTTTATTGATGAATTTGACATGATATTCATGCTTAGGGATATGAATAATGTATAAAATGAATTTATAGGAATTTAATTCAACCATATACTAATATCCCTAAATTTTCGAAAATGAAGGGTATATGTTGAACTTTGATTTCTTGATTTTATTTGATATGTTTGAATTGATATTTGAGATCTATGATAAAAATAATGCCTAAGTAGAATTTATGGGAATTTTAGAACATAAATATCAAAAGTTATAAAATTAAAGTTTAAACTAAAGTTTAAACTAAAGTTATACTTATAGATGATATACTTGATCTATGATTAAATGAATTATGAAATCATGATCATTAATGTTAATTAAGTATAATTATATAATATTTGATGTTTAATGGGTTGTAGATACTCAAAACATTGAAATACAAATATATGTATAGTTGAATCGCCTTAGGCGACTAACGTTGAAATTCATGATATTAGTCTTGTGTAAGATTCTTAAGTGTATGTTTGATGATATGATGATGATATTGAGGAGTTTGGGACAAGATTGGTGTAGTTGGTGTGTTTGGGCTATACATATTACAGATGTTACGCTGCCGAAATTTTGGCAGAATTTGATATGAATAAGACGTTTTAAATGTTACTTGATTACTAATGGTATAAATAAGCAAGAAAGATTACTAAAGTCAATAATAATCTTATGTTACAAGGATCAAGCAGAGGGAATCGGGAAGTAAAGAACGAAGAATCGAACGTACTGGAGTGAACGTCGAGGCTGGTAATGCATTACTAACTTTATTATGAAACAAACCCATGATATTTTATGAGCTTGATTTCTTGTGAAAGCATTTGATCACCACATGATAATTATACTAAATGTTTTACCACATTGTGGGTATGACGGCAATTACCTATCTGCGGTAGGAAAATGTTATTCTTGTGCACGGTAGATGGCTGTGAGCTTGCCTAGGTAGGCCGGCCATGGTACTGGGGAGGAGGCCTACTTCCCTTTACCAAATGACGTAGATAGGGTATGACCGTAGTTGTGATCCTTCGGGACCAACTCGGGTATGTGATGCCGGTATGTTTAAAATAAATTGTGGTGATATGTTATGAAGATAAATGTTTCTTATGAACAAAAAAAATGTTGATTCTAAAAAAATCATTTGAAAGAAAAGTTTAATTGAACAAGGTTATAATTTTGAATATTATGATAGCATTTACCCATCGAGTACTTCTAGTACTCACATCCGATAAGTGTTTTATCCGCAGTTGAGCATGGAAGAGGTGTGGCTTGGAACTGAGCAGAATAGCTATTTTGTTTTTCGTACTGTGAACTATTGTGTTTGAGTGTCATGTCTTCACACATGACATTCATTAGTCTTCTGCTGATACCTTGTTAACGTGAATCTACACTTTTGTTAAGCCTTGTAAATATTTCAAAAATCTATATGTATGTAGTTTGAAAATTGTGTTCTCGTTCGTGGATATGGTTGTTGTTGGAAATTTTCTGGATGCAGGTTGGCTTACTCTATTTACAAACGTTATATTGTCCGTTTGTTTCCAAAACCTATCTTCTAAATCACTCTTTTATTGAAAGATTATCGTTAATTAAACCAGTTACGGCCTGATTATTTAGTTAATTAAGTAATTAAATAGTCGGGTCGTGACAAGTACTCTACTTCAGATCAGTCCTTCTTCCATATGAGACATGCTGACAAACTTCTTGTTGTTCTAGTATACGTTGATGATATACTTGTAACAGGAGATGATTCTACTGCAGTTACACAGCTCATCAAAACCCTTTCCAACATTTTTGCTCTTAAAACCCTTGGTAATGTCAGTTATTTCTTGGGAATTCAGGTTACCCGTTCACCATCTCATTCTTTCTTCCTCAATCAAACCAAGTACATCAGGGAACTCCTTGCCAAAACAAATCTTTCTGATAGTAAGCCCCAACCCACACCTTATGATCTAGGTACTAAACTTCATACCAATGACAGCTCTCTATTTCAGAATCCCACCCTTTACCGCAGCACAATTGGTGCGTTACAATACCTCACCCTCACCAGACCGGATATTTCCTTTATTGTGAATAAACTCAGTCAATTTTTACAAAATCCTACTGATCTTCAGTGGAGAGCCTGTCGTCGGGTGCTACGCTATCTGAAGGGGACAATGCACTTCAACATAGCATTTCATTCCTTTTCTTATCTTCATCTCACAGCCTTTTCTGACGCCGATTGGGCTGGGTCAATAGATGATAGAAAGTCCACTGGAGGCTTTTGTGTGTTTCTTGGTTCGAACCTTCTCTCCTGGAGCTCGAAGAAACAACATGTAGTATCTCGGAGTTCAACTGAATCGGAGTATCGTGCTTTAGCTGATACCGCGGTCGAAGTGGTGTGGATACAATCTCTTCTTCAAGAAATTGGCGTTCGCATTGCCCCCAAACCTGTCATATGGTGTGATAATAAAAGTGCTGCAGCTATAGCGTCTAATCCCGTTCATCATGCTCGTACAAAGCATATTGAAATTGATACACACTTTGTGCGAGATAAGGTTCAAAAGAAAGAGCTTGATGTCTGTCATGTTTCCACAACTGATCAACTTGCAGACATCTTCACTAAGCCGCTCACTGCTGTTCGCATCAGTCATTTACTTAGCAAATTTCCAATTGAGAAAGGATAGTTCTGTTTACGTCGGGGTTGTATTATGTGCATGCGTTATGCATGCAAGCCTACGTGGCAAGTATAGTTAGCATATTGTTAGTTTGTTAGATTAGTTTGTTATTCTGTTTGTAAGTTAACTCGTGTATTCTTGTTACTATAAATGTAACCCAACGCAGAGAAATATATTGATTCAAATAGTTGTCGGAAATCCTAAGTTTTTTGAACTAAAATTCCCAATTCCAGCCATGTATGACTGCGTCCGGCGATCAATTTGCCTCCACAATTTTCGTCCAGAACACGTAAAGTTGCGTTCACAACCTGTCTCAGACTGCCTAAATTCGTGAAATGCAGCGTTAATGACTCCGATTGGAGATCCAATGGTCTGGGATTACGGGAGACGGAAAAAATTCGTCGACTTGGAGGGAACAGAGATAACAAGGTCTGGAAGGATGAATCGAAACTGGCTGCAAAAAGCGGGATTGATGAGTCAATAGAGGAAGTTTCAAGTTTAGTGCTACCGAGGAAGATCATAAATGAGTGAAGGAGGAGGATATTGATTCCGAAATGGAGGGTTTAGATAGAGACGATAATAGACGCGGAATTGATGCGGCGGAGAGCAGGAGGAAGATGATGAGGAGATCGAATGTGTTGCTAATAATGTAAGCTGTCGAGACCCTGTGTTCTCTGAATCAATCATGTTTTCACATGCTGTTTATATTTGAAAACATATGGTTTAGCATTAGCATAAGAGATTTCATCAGGGATCTCGGATTCTTAGAAGCTGGCTTTATCATGTTATATAGACAAAAATACAATCTTTCTTTTTGCTTTGGATGCCCCTTATCTGTCTTGTAATTTCTATAATCCCCTACTGCATTTTCACTAGTTTTTCTGTAGACTTCAAACTATTGGCAAGGTGCGCTGTATTATATTTCAGAGTTGCCAAGATTAATGTTGTTGTTGTCTTTGACATTTTCATACTTGTTTCACTTGTAGGTGCGTGGCTACACCTTTAATATCAATTCAGGCACATCAGAATCACTTGAGCTCCATTCTTTTGGAATTTCCATTATCCCCTCGAGTTTGGTATGTTTATTTGTGGGGAATTTGTGGGTTTAGATGATATGACACATATGAAGAATTTCCGATTTTACTTTAGGTAAGCACCCATGCTTTATTTGTGGATGATGTGCTGGAAGTTTTCCCGACACAGTTGTTGTACATGATGCTGCTGCATCAGCGCTTACAACGACTAACCAAGGTAAGTCGAGCTGATTCTGCGATGTTCATTCACAAATTGTATGCAAATGTCATATCAAATTGGTGTTCATATATGCTATTATGAATAAAAATCTTGGATTTAGAGATGAAGCTTGCCTGCCTGCCTCCAATGGGTGAAATTGCAGGGGTTTTCGGAAGGCCAAAGTGCAGGCAACTCAAACAAAGATTTGGAAGAACAGTTGGATGGTGATGTGCGTGAGCGTTATGCAGATTACTCAGAAAGGCCATTGCCACGTAAAAGTCGAAAATTGCACAGAAATAAAATAAAAAAAAAATCTTTAGATGATTGGGTGCTACCCATGGATTTTTTATGATCTGAATAACCTCATGCTACCACGCCTGTATATAAATATGATGCCTTTGCATTTGGCTTCACCGTCTTCCTCTTTCATCCTTTCTTCTAATTTTGTTTCAGCAATTCATTCGTTTCCAAATCTACACTTCGTCACATTCTTCAAATCTGCTTGTATCTACACTATATCATTCCAACTTCGAGTTTTTATTTTTGCTTACTTTCTTGAAAAGGAAAAGGGTAGATGGAGGCAATTTTGAATTTAGGTTGCTTTTGGACTCTCCTTTTTAAGAAACCAAGTTTTGCAATTCAACAACTTTCTACCTAAACACATTACTTCCTGCATTTCTATTGAATAAATTTTGAATATTGGCCATTATTAGCCGCCTACCTCTTTCAAATTTCAAACCCACTCCAAAAAACACTTCTTTTAGCCATGTAACAGAGGTGAAAGAGAACACATTCCAAACCCCAAACCGCAAGAGCAAATCAAAATGCTGGCAGCTCAACCCCATTCTCCGGCGACCGGCTAAAAGCCACCGGAGACCACTTCAGCCGAAAAATGAATCTGCGGGTAACATGAATCTTGCTCCACCAAAGCCATGCGTGGAAATTTCTAGCTCTAACAAAGAGAATGTTCCTCCCATCTACTCCACCCCAGTTAAGAAGGAGACGACCGATCCATCGTTGAACTCCATTTGCGAAACGCCAGTTAAGAAGGAGAGCTTTGATCCATCATTGGCCGATGAGTTGAACGCGATGCGCGAAAAGCTGGAGAGACTGAAGAGCGAGGAGGTGAGGAACGAGAAGGCGTTGAGAGAGAGGTCCCTGCTGTTGGATTTGGAAATGAAGGAGATTCTTAACAGAGGGGAGGTGCAGAAGCAGCTCGAGCTCGAGGTCGACCGCTTGTATCGTCTCAACGAAATCAATATAGCGTGCATGGTAACTAAGTCTACCCATTCTTCATTCCATCAGATATGCAAAAGATATTTTGAATCTGACTATAATTTTGGGTGTTGCAGAGGACATCTCGACTTCGATCATTGAGAGATAAGGAAGAAGAAAAGAAGATGAAACTGAACAAGGTAAATTATCAGTACCTCATTTCTGTTTATACCCAAAATTTCTAAATTGCTTCTGATTATTTTTTTATATTCAGGCATATATTTATATTCAGGGCAGGGAAAGTCTGAATTCAGAAGCTGCATAAATTAAATTTCGAATTTACAGCTGCAGTCACGGCAATGTAACTCACCATGTATAAAACAATCAATCCAGTTATTATGGTAAAGATAGTTATTGTTGAGTTCTTTTTTTTCTCCCTCTCGCATTCAGTCTTATTTATATGAAGTTATTATAGGCTTGGATTATAAAATTTTGTAATGAGAATAAACCGAAATGGCTACTGTACGTAATATTTTCAATACAGACATAAAGTTGCAGAAGAAAAGTGAAAACTGAGAAGTATGTAGCTATTTGTTTTGGGTAGAAAAAATGTTAAAAAGGAGCTAATAAAACAAATCGTGAATTCATCACAAGAAGATGCAATGAAGAAATGAAGCGCATCACGGAAATCCATGTCGTAAATTGGACAACTGCTAAGCTAACTGGTTTTTGTAGTACACTGATTTATGTTTTCACTGACATGTAAACACAAAAGCTTCTTTTCCTTTTTCTGACACTAATCCAAACTCATGAAATTGGGATGAGAAGAGACTGATTCTTTTACGTAAGTGTAATTAATTCCAATTGGCCCACCATATTTTCGTGAAAAACTTCTTGGGCCTAGTTCTATAGCATTACTAGATCACTTTTGTAACTTGCTCCAGATTTAAAAGTACTTGTTTTTATAAACAAAAACAATTTAATTCGCTAATTTAGTTTTCAATTGTGATTGAAAATTACAAATATGTCAATTATTATTGTTTGGACTTTGATTCGTGGAGGAGATGACAGAAGACTCGTATATTGAAAAAAAAGAAAAGAATGAATGGATGTCTGCACTAATGAAATTGGAAAAAAACAATTGCAGAAAAATATATGAATAAATGGATATGCATGGAAAGAATTTTTTCATCAACATGCATTGTCTCTTTTAATTATATTTTATAGAATATCTATAAATCCACATATGCAAAATTAGCTGGATAGGATGTTTTTCTATTACTCAAAAGTTCCAAACTAAGCTCTTGCAACAAAAAACTCGTATGTATAAACTACATATATAATAGAATAATAATGCCAAGAAACTCGACTTTCAATTTAAGTGAAAACTTCCTTAAACTAACTAATATTCAAGGGCAAAACGATAATGTAATAATTAATTGATTTTCCAATTGTAGTTTTCGAATTGACGGTTAGCTTATTGTATGGGGTAGATAAAAAGCAAAAGAGGCAAAAGCATCATAATGGTGGGGTTGACTGTTGAGGCGTCGAGTTCTGATCTCGAACAAATTTGAAAGGGGGAAATAAATCAAACAGAAAAATTCAAAAATAATAATGCTAATATTAGCGACAATATAATAAAGCCAATAATCGTGCAATTCCACCGGTATATCTGTCCCTCTCCCCTCTCTCCCTCTCTCTCAAGTGTTCTCTCTCCTCACTCCCAGCTTTCCCTTCGATCTCAAATCTCAATCTAAATCCCTACCATTGCTACCAACATTGGTTCACTTTCAGAAGCAACACATTATTTTCCTAATTCTAGGTTATTCAAATAACTTGTTCACTAATTTTGGACAATTTACTTTAGTTCATTCTTGTTATTTCTCGCGAGATTGAGGGAAAAAAGAAAAGCTGATCAGGATTCAGAAACAGAGTGCTAAGAAGCCGATAAACAAAGAAAGGCATCGGAGATCTGAAATCTGCCAATTTTTCGACTGCCATCATTTCGTATTCAGTGCATTCGTTCGTTTCCATCAAGTCACGCTTTCCTAGACCATAAATACACGGGCCATCGCTCTCTCTCTCTCTCTCTGCGCTTCAAGATTTCTATAGGTCGGGGCTCAGGCTGAGGCTCTTTTATTGTTACTGTCCTTTTATTTCATAATTCATGCTGGCATGTATTTACATTGCTGTTGACGGCAATGTGGCGATGATTTCCTGATTCGAAATTTGGTTTTTGTTTTTTCTTGTGTATTCATCTTTGCCTTCTGTCTTTTATTTATTTATTTTTATTTTTTTGTTGTTGCAGTTCTGGCATTTTTCTTAAAGGCTGTGGAGGGCTGCTCTTTTTGTACCGGGGGCTATGATGTATTTGTAGTTTCTATTTGATCTCTGATTGTCTCGTGGGATTTTTGGATCTGCTTCTTTTGTCTCTGTCAAAGTAAAGGTGTGTTTTTAGCACTCATATCTACTAGGGTTTAAGGTTTGTAGGAAGATTAGTTTTTCGAGGGACGAAAATTTGCTACTACTGCATCATATTGATTTTGAGGGTGGTATTAGCGAGTTTTCCAATTGACCATAGAATTATCCAAATGGTTCAGAATTAATGCATTTATTTGGCCTGCCCACTGTCTTGTCTCGTTGATTTGCCAAGGGAACATCTTCCCCTCAAATCTTATCCTTTGGGGGGACAGAGGTGCATTCTGGGGAGTCAATTTTCAGTTTGGGTTTTGTAGGGTTTTAGCCATTGTTCTCGTTTGGGAATTCGTTGTTTTATTGTCCCTTGTTTCTTGGTGTTGATGGATTCTTTATGTCTTCCGACAAGCCATTGCTGCCCGAATCTGAACCATTTTCTACTCCAAACCCCCAGCGCCTTAACTCGTCCTTGAGATTCAGCTCATTGCGATGTCTGCGCCATGGCAGATCATTCTCTTCCTGGGTTTGTAATGAGACACAAGATTGTGATTTATATCATCTGAAGGAGTTCAAGAAAAATTCTGCTGCTGTTGAAGGTGAAGCTGCTTCAGGATATTTATTGGAACACTGCTTTGCAGCCTGGAAGAAAGGGATTTTTGTCATTTGATCTCCGTCAGCAATGCTCCCCAAGAGCACGAAAATGCTTTGTGTCATGGGGCGGTGTAATGGATGTGCTGCAGAACGATAAAGCCACTGAAATTTCTGGGGCCTCACCTCACATATCTCCTTTTTGGTTACAGACCGTGGACAAACCACAGACATCTCAGAGGTCTGAGAGGCTTCTTCACTTAAGCATGCAGCTTGAGGATAATATGGGACGCCACGATAATCCCAGGTTGATACATATTAATGATCCAAAGAAGACATGTGATAACTCTCAGTTTTCTGGGAACGAGATCCGGACGAGCAAGTACACATTGCTTAACTTCTTGCCCAAAAACCTTTTCATTCAGTTTCACAGGGTGGCTTATTTGTATTTTTTAGCCATTGCTGCTTTGAACCAGCTTCCCCCTCTTGCAGTATTTGGCAGAACAGTTTCTCTTTTCCCTCTTCTTTTTGTGCTTACTGTCACGGCTGTCAAAGATGGTTATGAAGATTGGCGGAGACACAGGTCTGACAGGAATGAGAATAATCGGGAGGCACTGGTGCTACAATCAGATGGATTCCGTCCCAAAAGGTGGAAAATGATTCAGGCTGGTGAGGTGCTGAAGATAAGTTCCGATGAAACTATTCCTGGTGACGTGGTGTTGCTAGGAACGAGTGATCCTAGTGGAATTGCCTATATACAGACAATGAATTTGGATGGTGAGTCAAACTTGAAAACAAGGTATGCTCGACAAGAAACTAATAAACTTTTTCTTGAAGGGACTATGATATCTGGTATCATCACTTGTGAGCAGCCAAATAGGAATATCTATGAGTTCATGGCTAATATGGAGTTGAATGGGCATTGTCTTCCTCTCAGCCAGTCCAATATCATTCTGCGTGGCTGCCAGCTGAAGAACACAGAATGGGCAATTGGGGTTGTAGTTTATGCTGGGCAGGATACAAAAGCTATGCTGAACAGTGCAATGTCTCCTTCTAAAAGAAGCAGGCTGGAAACCTACATGAACCGGGAAACATTTTGGTTATCAGTTTTCCTTTTAATAATGTGCCTTGTTGTCGGCTTAGGGATGGGTTTATGGTTAAAGCGCCATGAGTCTCAGCTTGATATACTACCTTACTACCGAAAAGTTTACTTCCAAAAGGGAAAGGATGGCAAGAAGTACAAGTATTACGGAATTCCTATGGAGACATTTTTCTCATTCTTGAGTTCTATCATAGTTTTCCAGATAATGATTCCGATATCCCTCTATATCACAATGGAGCTGGTACGGTTGGGGCAATCATATTTCATGATTGGTGACCGGCATATGTACGACAGTTTGAGCAATTCTAGATTTCAGTGCAGATCCCTGAATATCAATGAGGACTTGGGACAAATACGATACATACTGTCTGATAAGACAGGCACACTGACAGAAAACAAGATGGAATTCAAGAATGCAAGTATCTGGGGGAAAAGTTATGGTGACACTAGCTCTCAAGCTGATTTACAGGACACAGATGCTGGAGGTATAATTTGAAAGTCTTACTTGAATCATAATGTGAATTTATGTTTATTATGTCTCGTTTTTCATGAATTCAATCATTATTGCGTTGTTATCTATTAGGAAAACGATCTATTAGTATTCCTATAGCTAATCAGAAGAGTCTATGGAATGACACTCGTTCTTTTGTAATTTTATGTTACGAACTTGTAAAAGTTCCAGTGGACATCATTCTGTATTGACAAACAAGTTGCACGTTTAGCTTGTCTCTGATATGCCTTGAAAAAGACTGCAGTTTAGCTCATTGTTATATCTGTAGAACAAACATCCTTCAGCAGATCACTTGTCCTGTTTTTGTATGCACACCTTATTCTTCTTTTTCCTCTCCATTTTGAGATCCAAGAGGTTGCCACAATGTAATTTTCTTGTCAATCTGATTATGGTCTAATCATTTATTTTTTCACCTTTCTTTTCTCCTAGAGTTTCTTTACTCTTACATGTTGCAATAGCATTGCTTTGTTTTTTTTGTGTGGATGCTCCTGTTTGCATGGCTGAATATCATTTCTTCATGTTGTGTTATTTTCTCTTTCACGATTCTTTCTTGACCTTGTAATAATATGTGCAGTGGAAGAGGCTATGGTGGGTGGAAGAAAATGGAAGCTTAAATCTGAAATCACCCCTGATCCTGAAGTCATCAAATTATTGTACAAAGATCTACATGGAGAAGAAAGAATTGCTGCACATGAGTTTTTCCTGACGCTGGCAGCTTGTAACACTGTGATACCCATTCTTACTGGAAGTCCTTCAAGTATTTCTGGAAGTTCATTGAGTGGTGGCCCTACCTCTATAGACTATCAAGGGGAGTCTCCTGATGAACAGGCACTGGTTGCAGCAGCCTCTGCTTATGGCTACACGCTTTTTGAGCGGACATCTGGACATATCGTGATTGATGTCAATGGTGAGAAATTAAGGTAGAAAGCACACCTCCTTACTCATCTATAATCTCCTAAAGTGTTTTGATCCCCAATAAGCTGGTTTTTCTTGACAAGTAATGTAATATCTGTTATTCACTGTTTCCTCTTTTGCTGATTTCAATGCATGGATATTTTTCGTAATGCAGTTATTTCTCATTGTTAGACTCCTGTGAATCTTGAAGTTGCTTTTTTGGCTTACAATATTTACCATGGGCAATGCAGGTTGGATGTTTTGGGTTTGCATGAATTTGATAGTGTGCGTAAAAGAATGTCTGTTGTCATTAGATTTCCCAATGGTAGTGTAAAGGTGTTGGTGAAGGGGGCTGATACATCAATGTTCAGCATCTTAAAAAAAGATCTTCCATGTGATGATCGCATAAGAAATGTAACACAAGGTCATCTGAATGATTATTCATCTGAAGGTTTACGCACCCTGGTTGTTGCAGCTAGGGACCTTAATGGTGAACTCCTTGCAGAGTGGCAACACATGTATGAAGATGCGTGCACATCTTTGACTGATAGAGTTGTAAACTGCGCCAAACAGCAGCTCTCATTGAATGCAACTTGATCCTTCTTGGAGCCACAGCTATTGAGGACAGGTTACAAGAGGGTGTACCAGAAACCATTGAGTCCCTCGGCAGGCTGGAATAAAGGTGTGGGTTCTCACTGGTGATAAGCAAGAGACAGCAATATCTATTGGTCTTTCTTGCCGACTCTTGACTGCAGATATGCACCAGATCACTATCAATGGAAATTCAGAACTTGAATGCAGAAAACTATTAAGTGATGCCAAGGCCAAATACCATGTCAATTCTGCAAGTTGTTTTGACAATATGAAAAATTTGAAAAGGAAGGCAGAACTTAATCTTCTTGAAATGCCTTCTCAAAAAAAGTCTTCCAATATGTCTCAACAGATTGCAGGCGAGGAAGACCGACCTACTTTTGGCCCACTAGCCCTTATAATTGATGGGAACAGTCTGGTTTACATATTAGAGAAAGACTGGGAATACGAGGCATGTATCATTCTTTTCAATTGCTTTATTTTGGTTTGACGCTTTTTTTCAGTCTTTATTCATTTCTATTTTGTAACTTTTTTTCTTAATTTATTTTTTGTTTTGCTGTCCTGGACTAGTTTTACTTTTAAGATTACTCAAGCATTTCTTAGCTTTGTGTCTGATATCTAAATGGGAACCTCATTGCAGCTGTAAGAATGATCAAACCTCTTACTATTTAATTTGTGTCATTGTCATCAGCTATTCAACCTCGCCACTTTGTGTAAGGTGGTGATCTGTTGTAGGGTTGCACCCTTGCAGAAGGCTGGAATTGTGGAAATGATTAAAAGTCGTACCAATGATCTTACACTAGCCATAGGTGATGGTGAGTCAGTCATCTTTTGAATTCCTTTGTCTTTGTCTTCTATCATTATATTATTCTTTGGTTCCATTCCATCTGGTTTTGGTTGCTTAGAGGTGGAGCAGGTGATTGTTGTATTATGTCTTGAGTTGGCTTGTAAATCTGAATTTGTTATTCTGGAACACTGATACTCTAGTGACTTGGTTATGAACTAGTATATCTTTCCTGAAGGTTATGAAATTTTCTTTTATTGTCATCTGATAAATAATGCTTCCCCAGGGGCTAATGACGTTTCAATGATACAAATGGCGGATGTTGGTGTTGGAATTTGTGGCCAAGAAGGGCGACAAGCAGTGATGGCGTCAGATTTTGCTATGGGCCAATTCAAATTTTTGAAAAGATTGCTTTTGGTGCATGGACACTGGAATTATCAGCGTCTTGGTTATCTCATTATCTACAACTTTTATCGCAATGCTGTTTTTGTGTTGATGCTTTTCTGGTATGCAAAGTATCTTTGATCTCTATGTATTGCACAATGTTTCCTTAAAAAATGAAATCTGGGGCTTTCCAAGTTGATATCATGAAAGGCTTGTTTGTTGATTTTGCATTGCATGAGAAACGCCATTCACGCACACAGACATTTAGCTGCATATGTATCCTTGCTGAACCATTGCTTTCTCCTATGAATTTCGCAGGTATATCTTATGTACTGCCTTTTCTACTACTTCTGCATTGACAGACTGGAGCAGTGTTTTTTACTCCGTCATTTATACTTCAGTACCTACGGTTGTTGTTGGTATTCTAGACAAGGACTTAAGTCACAAGACATTACTCAAATATCCAAAGCTCTATGCAGCAGGCCACCGACAAGAGAGTTACAATATGTCCCTCTTCTGGATTACAATGGTTGACACATTATGGCAGAGCCTTGTACTCTTCTACGTACCATTGTTCACCTACAGAGAGAGCAGTATTGACATATGGAGCATGGGCAGCTTGTGGACAATAGCAGTTGTTATATTAGTCAATGTACACTTGGCAATGGATATTCAGCGTTGGGTATTTGTTACTCATGCTGCTATATGGGGCTCAATTGTTGTTACATATGGTTGCATGGTGGTGCTTGATTCTATACCTATTTTCCCAAATTATGGGTTAGTGTACTTCACAGTCATCGTTTTTATTGAAAGTTATCATTTATAGTACATCTATAACTATAAGATGCACCAACAGTCATCCATGGTTGACACTATTAAATTGTTGTTCTTTTGCAGTACAATATACCATCTTGTAAAATCACCAGTTTACTGGCTCTCCATTTTACTCATAACGGTTATAGGATTGCTCCCCCGGTTTATTGTCAAAGTTTGCCATCAGATCCTCTGTCCCTCTGATATCCAGATTGCTAGAGAAGCTGAAATATTGAGAAAAAGGCGACCTTTCTTTGGGTCAAATGCAGATCAGGATTCAAGCTGACATGCATGCTTGCTGTAATTTCTCGTCATTCACTTGGTGAGCCTCTCCTCAAGCTTGTTGAGATGTGCCTTCCAAATGGCACTCAGGTTTTGAAATTAAGCAGTATGCCCAACATGTTGTTTTGTTACAGTTTTATAGACATTATCTTTTTTCTTAAATTGTCTAGTCACAGAATTTTGATGATTCCCTTGCCTTATTAAATTTGATCATGAAAAACTGGATTGGATAGCATTTCCTTTCTTATGGTTGTGAAGTCTACTTTTTCATGTGTAGATGCATTTAAATTAACAAATGCCAGCCTGCTAAACGGTGAATGTTTGGTTGAGCACGTTTTCTGGCTATCTATATGCAAGAATGTATTTTCTTCAGGAAATAAATACTTATTTGGGTAAGTGAATATTAGGATTGTTGAGGTTAAGAGTATTAGTTCATTGCCATGTGGTCACAAGCATATTACTCCTTCCTAATTTGAGTAGATCATTTCATGTCAGATTACAATAAGTGAAGTTTTGTATAGTGTTTATTCAATCTAATCCATGCTTCAACTTGTCTTTGGCTTTAGCTTATACAAAACTATTTTGTTTGATCTTGCAGAAATGTGGTGGATGCCCGCAGATACATAGGAGTGCTTGGTGCTAAGCTTTTCCGGTTTAAATTCTTCATATTTGCTACATGATGTGATTGCTGGCATGGGGAACAAGTCCTTCTGCTTAGGGCATTCAGGGGGGAACAAGCTACCTTGAGCCACAACTGTTATAATTTTAGTGTGAGGACCAAAAGAAAAAAGTCGAATTAGGCTGCTGCTCGTTGTATTGACTATGATGCTTAGTATGAAATTGCAGCAGTCCAGGTAATTCTAGTTTGGCCTCGGAAAATTGAACCGGGATGAAGACGAAATCTTGAAGGGATATGAAGACACAAGTCTGCCTGTTGTATAGTGTTACTATAGAGGATAGGTATTTTTATTATATACGTGTGTAGTTTAACCAACTATAGATTAGATTTGTTAGTGTATGAAATGAAAATTTGTTTGCTTTTCTTTCTCCAAGTATTTTGTCAAAAAAAAATTGTGGTATTGTGTAGGGAGAATGTTGATGGTGGTCGTTAACGATGATGATAGGTGTATGGACGAAGGAGGTTACACTTGAGTGAAAATATTTTGGGGATCTTGCAAGGTTTTGGTTGATAAGAGTGTGACTGAGTCGAGACTAATCTCCTTGATGACAAGAACTGCCAGTCATGATGATACAGTTTAGATTTAGAGGGTGTTTGGCTGAGCTTATAAGTTCTTTAAAACAACTTATGTCGCTTAGGAGCTTATAAGATGTTGAAAGTGTTTGACAAAATAGTTTCATAACAAATTTTTATGTTTGTGAAAAGTTCTCCTAAAAATAAGTTGGTCAATCATAACTTATTTTTTCATAAACTTATAAGCAATCATGAATTTACCAAAATAACCTTATTATAGTTCGTTATTTCTACACATACACTATCAACTTCACATCTCGTCAATTTTATCTCTCTAATTATGATTTTCTCTCTCTAACTCACGATTCTTTCTCTAGTTTATAAGATCAATTATCCAAACACTTTAACAACTTATAAGCATTTGAGGTATTGCCTCTTATAAGTTTTTGAAACATCTTATAAGCTCTTAGAGCTTATAAGCTATCTAAAATAAGCTTAGCCAAACACCCCCTTAGTGTGTGCAGAATGTAGTCGAACAAAGGCTTTCTCGTCATTGGAAACATTGAAAGATAAAACATAAGTCAGATGCAAGTGAGAATTGTCTATCAGATTAGATATGAGTCGATTAATAATAAGTTGAATGTAGGATATGCAAGATAAAAACAACCAGTAAGCAAAATAGTAAACAAGATTAAGATTTTAATGTGACTCGAAAAAATCCTTTTACATCCACGAATTTGTTGCACAAGTGAATTTCAATTTTCTTAGAAATTCTATGTTTTATACTTTTAAGAAGAGTGATTTCAGATATCAGTTTCTTTAGAGATCTTCCATCCCTGAATTATCCGGCTAGGATCTCTCACCTTACTTTCATTCGGTTTTCTTAGGGCTATTTGTGACCTCTTTGCTTTTCAGACTGCTACACCTTGCAGCTTACTCGCACTTCACCTAACTTTTATCCTTACCACATGCCGAGGTTTGGTTGAGGCTACTCTTTTCCAACTATTCATTGAACCTTTATAATAAAGAACTCGACTTAAGTAGTTTTATCGTAGACAAAGTGATGAAATCGTTAAACATGGATAGCTCAGATTCCATCCAAGTCTTGTCGGGGTTGGAGGTTTGGAGTTATTGTATCTTTCTTCTAAGACATCTAACTTCCTAACTTGTTCTCCAAATGAGGAAATCTCGTATTTATAAAGATTTGGTTCCAACTTATCGTTGGAAAAGTAGCAATGTGAAATTCAAATTCGATATAAAAAATACGATCATTGGACTTGCCGTCTCATGCTTCATCGCCTAGTGAGTCATATAAATGTTTTAGCAAGCTATCAGCAAATCTGACTCTTTTTCATCGGTTTCAGTATCTAGTCTTTAGTTGAGTCTACATCTTATCATGTGCTGACTCCCTTAGACTTCTTCTGACTTCTTCATCTTCAGTTCTCTGATTTGCGGTTGACTTCAGATCATTTGAGTGAGTATCTAAGTCCTTCAGGTTCTACGATATTTTTATGCTCGTTTGGCTCAAACTTAATGATGTCATAGTGATCATCAAATCCTCTGATGATTCAAACTCTTTGAATCCCTTCATTGTATTCAGACCTTCTAACTTAGATCAGACTTCAAATCTTTTAATACTAAGCTCTTTCTTTAATGCTTTGACTTTGTTGGTTTTAAGCTTGTTATTTGTTGCTCCTAACTTCTTCGATTTTTTCTGACTGCTTCAGAGCCACGTGATGAGTCAATCTAAGTTGGTTCTTGATTGGACGCTTCAGCTTAGTTCTCCCTCAGTCTAAGACTTGTTTAAGCAAAGTTTAGCTTCCTAACAGATGAATTAACTACAAACAATACATCAAAATGATTTATCATCGAAAATGTATAAATTTGCATATCTTTTAATGGTTTTGGGATCTTAAATATGTTTTGATTCCAAATTTCCACCAAATATAATTATAGTAAAATTACAAGATTCTGAGTAGATTTTTAATATTTTTTTAAAATAAAATCTAGTTACTTGAGTGGTGGGGCAAATTCGCGATGGAAACTCCCAACCCAACTGTGGCAGCGTGTTACTACTTGTTAGTGGTTAGAATCCTTCACATAAATTGAAGAATTTAAAGGGAATTTGAAATCCTTGTTTGTCGTTTGCCTCTACTTTCCACGCAAATCACAGTGTGAACGCTCTTCACATGGATTTTGTAATTTTCTTGATGGCCAAGGTGTGAACGGACCTTTTTCCCAACCCAAATAACACTCCAATTCCAACACACTACATATTTTTATGGACGTCAAATATAATTTTATTTCTAAACAAATCTCTACATCCATTCCCATACTAGCTTAACCAACACGTCCGTCCCACATTTGTTGCTTAATTTAACTCGTATCAATTGATTGACATTGACAGCGAAAGGGGGTTACCAGTGTGTGTGTGTTGGCCTAGTGGTAGAGTGGTTAATGCCCGAACCCAAAGATCTCGGGTTCGAGTCCACCGTGACGCAGTCTTTAAAATTTCTGTATTAATTGACCAAAAAAAAAAAGGGGATTACCATTTGACAAATCTCCATTTTTGAGTTTGGTCAGACCTATCTGAGACAAATATAAAGCGGTCTATAATATTGTTTTATTCGAAATTGCTATTATTAGTAATAACATTTCGTTATTATTATTGATTGAAATATATTCAAGACATTTACTATAGCAATGAAAGGGGAGATAATGATGATAGATTGAACAACAATGGAATGATCAGATATGTTTAGAAATGAGCTCTGGAAGCTGAGTAAGAATTTCTAGTGCACAGATATCTTAGGAAGCAAGAAACAAAGCTGAATAACTGAATTGGAACCATCTCCTAGTCCTAGTGCACAGAAGAAAGTCCCTTGAAATTCAAGGATGTGCCCACATTATTCGTCTTTATCCAGACAGGTTATTTGTTTTAACCGAATGACGAAAATAAGAATTTAGGCGTTGATGAAAAAAGTACGTAAACTAGAGGCTAAAGTTCACTCAATTTCTGAATTTAAATCATCTCTAAAGTTCATAAAGTTTAAAAAGAGTAAATGGAAAAAGTACACAACTCCTAAAGTTCACCCAATTTCTGAATTTAAATAATCTCTAAAGCATGACGGTCTTATCAAATGTAACATAACAATGTATCCTATTAAATTAAAGAACAAATATCACTTTATGTCCCAACGTCTAATGTTTTTTAGAAATTTTCCTATGTTTGATTAATAACAAATTTATATCCATCGTTTCATGAAATTCATAATTGTGTCTCTCGTCTCATTTTCGATTCTTGATGGATGATGTGGCTCGTTGGAACATCAACGTGGCATAATACAAGTGAAAATAGTTAAGTGACATGAAAATTAATAACTAAGTGATATTAATGCTCCGACCAACTACATCATTTATTAGGTATTGGAAATGAGATAGGGGACATAATTGGATAAAATTTCGTGAAATGATAGGTATATATTTGTTATCAATTAAACGTTGACACATATTTGTGAAAATTGCCAAAATATTAGGTCATAGAGTGATATTCGGCCTACATTAAATTATTTCATGATTTTAATCCATCAATCCGAAACTTTAATTTGATGGGTGCTGACATGGAAGCGAGCTTGTTATTAGTTAACCTAATACCAAGTACAATTGACAATTAGGGATGGTAATAGATCGCATCTGGATTGAATTATACTAGATCTAGATTTAGATCCAAATTTATTTATTTTTAGTTCGGAATCGATGAGATCAATTGGATCCAAAAATGAGATCCAGATCTAGATCCATAGGATCTATAGGGTCTATGGATCTATATCTGAATTCATATGTTTTCTCTTATAACATAAATCCTAAATTAACAAAAATTCACAATAACAGCATTACACTATAATACTCATCTAATACACAATAACAATCATTAAAAAAAATAAATCATTACACCATTAATCATAAATAAAAAAATATCTCAATCATCCAAAATAAGTTATAATACTGAAATATTACAATAATCCAAGTAACAACATGACACATCCAAGTTCCAACAACATATACTTATGGCAAAATAGACAATAATCTTCAAAAAAGTTTTTTATATTACAACTACTTTCAACATCTTAAACATCCTAAATAAGCCAAGGAAGAAATATCATAAGAAATGCATACTTATTTCAATAATATAAACATAAAATGGAAGAGAATCAATTATATTAGATATTTAGAAAAAGTTGAAGTAAAACGGCGAACAGTCGAGCATATGTCTGGAGAAGTTAGACAAAAAATTCAAAAAGTTACATTTGTGGCTAGAAATTTAATTAGAATAAAAATAATATATAATACTATATTGGTGTATCCCTAGATCGGATCTGGATTGGATCTAAATCTCAAAATATAAACTCCATATCTAGATCTAGAATTTAGGAATTCAATCCAGATCTATTAGGTTCAAATTTTTAAACATTCGAATCCTAAAAAGTGAATCTGAACCGAGTCTAAGATCTATTATCATCTCTATTTACAATCCAATCTCAAACCAAAAGTGAGAACTTCACATGGAGACTAAAAGTACATTAGAATACGATAGTTAGATAGATAAATAAAGTAGTGTTCTCTCATATAGACATTTTTATGGTGGAACATCTTAAACATTAATAATTCTAATTAGGTTTAAATTCAATTCTATTTATGAATTAATACATAACAATTGAAATGACCAAATTTTAATTAAAATTCTAACTAACCCAGCTATTCTTCTAATAAGTTTCTCATTATTTTCTAATGTAATAAACTAGGGTTATTGACATATAAATACATTAATTCGAACTTATTCACGAACTTTAAAATTATCACAAAATATATAAATTTAATCACTTTAATGATTTTATCATGATTTCAAATTCAAGCCAAATTAGATCTAACTTGGCATTTCAAAAAAATCTTATAAAATACGATCAATGACATAAACGATATCGTAGAGATGACATAAAACATTGCTGCTCCATCAAAATAAACTGTGTTTCTTGATTTCTAGGGTTCACGCCAACCCTCATTAAAGAAATCATATATTCTCGCTTGTTTCAAGCTTGCGGTGTCTCGTTCTTGTTGGGATCAAAATAGTTAATACTTAACTCTTTATGATGTTGTTTATATCATCGACCATTTTATCTATGATAAAATTTTGAGATGTTAAGTCAGATTTACTTTGACTTAAATTTAAAATCGTGATAAAATCATTAAAGTGAATAAATTTATTTATTTATTACAATTTTTAAAATTCGTAAAAAAAAACTAGTTATAACTAGGGGTGAGTAGGTAAGATATGCCAAAAAAATCGTCGTACCGTATACCCTACTAAAATTGCGGTATAAAAAATTTCATACCGATACCGTATCGATCGTTCGGCATACCGAAAGTCAGTATATCGAAGATTACGATATGATAACATTTTATACTGTTACCGTACCGGACTTCAGTATATCAAAATTACCGGAGTTATCGAAAATTATCTAAATTATCAAAAATTACTTAATTATAATTATAGGTGTATAAATATGACTATGCGATTAATACTTGTATATTTATATATACTTTATTATAATTGACTATATTGATATTCTAATTTAAAAAATAATTAATAAATCATGTAATTATTTCTCAAGTTTTATAATTAACTACAGTGATATTATATTGTTCTAATCTAGTGTCATTAACTAACTATATTAATATTATAATATACATGAAAATATATATTAAGGTTTGATTAAAATATAAAATACATATATAGTTATTGAAAGTTCAAAGTATATGTCGAACATAAGTATTTTCATTACATACTACTAATATTGACTATACAACGTATGAATTAAATATTATATTTAATATCATTTGATTATATTTATCCCATTAATTTTTCAAAGTCTACTTATATGAATTATAATTATTCTTATCTCATTGTAAATTAGTTATATAAGTTAGATGTAACGTATTTACCGATTATAATTATAGATATATAAATATAACTATATAACTTGTACTTATATATATTTAATTTTATAATTATGTCCATTGATATCATAGTTTCAAATAATAACATCATGTAATTATTTTTGAGTTCAACCAATCGATATTTCATTGTATTAATTCTTATTTTTTATTTTACATCATAATATACATAAAATTATATATTAAGATTTGATTAAAATAAAATCATATATCGTTATCAAAAATCATTTATGTAAAACATAAGTTATTTTCATTATGTAATAGTAATATAGACTATACTATAAATTGATATACTATTTAACATAATCTATTATATAATTTATATTTACTCCATTTATTTACTTTTCAAAGTCTATTTAAAAGTTATAATTATTTTAAACTCATTGTAAATTAGTCATTTAACATAGATGTGACTTAGTTATAATTATAATTTTATTAAGTATAAAAATTCTTATTCATTTTAATTATCAATAATAGCATATTTTATAATTTATCATTAATTATGAATAAATACATATTTTAACATTAATACTATTTATATATAATAAATAATTATATTTTGGTACGATATATCGATATACCGCATCGAATTCATACTGAAAAAATCACACGGTATATACCGAATTTTTGGGTATGTATCATGCATCGATATATATCGATATGTTACAAAATATAATGTAGTAAGGTATATATCGGTATACCGTAATATCCGAAAAAATAATATCGTTACCGTACCAAAAATTAACGATATGGTATCATACAATACCAAAAATTATGATATATGAAAAATTTGATATTTTTTCGATACAATATATTCAATATATCGATTTTTCGATATTTTCTTCCCAACCCAAAGTGATAACCCAATAAACTACTTGCGGGTCTATTAACATAAATTTTCGTGATTAATTAAAAGTAATAGAAGTATATTCCAAGGAGCCAACCGTAATTGCATATGGTCATGACATAGGCTATGACAAAGGAGCTATACGTCACCTTGAATGCGCAATAGAACAGTCCACGCGCCCAACAACCCGTTCTCAACACGACTCCTTACAATCAAGAACACAATCTATCTTCCCCGAGAGTGACTTCACGAACCCCAAAATGCGATTTCGAGCTCTCCAATCTCCCATGAGTTTCCTACTAATTTCCTAAAATCATTTAACTATTCATCCCTATATATAAAAGGACTTTCGACGATGAGAAAGTAGAGTAGCAAAGTTCAAAAAAACAATGGCATCTTATTCCTGCGTTCCGGCCGAGATTCACAGACTCGCCGTGCCGGAACGAGTGGTCACCGAGTTGACTCGCGGCCGGGAAATAGCCGACCGGATCCGGTTCATGCTGCGGGAGACAGGTTTCGATGGTTCGGACTGTTCACTTTTTCCGGTTCAGAGTCTGGTGAGCCAGCTCTTGGACACCTTCACTCACTCTCTCACCATGCTTCGTGACGGTGGTGAGTCGGATGAGGTCTCTCAGGCTCCGTCCGCCGCCAAATCGGAAGATTCCGGCCACAGTTGCAAGACGCCGGCGGCCAAGGATCGCCGGGGATGCTACAAGAGAAAGTACGTATATTTAATCCTAGCTAGCTTCTTATTAATGTTCTATTACTTCAATGGTCTTTTATGTTGGTTGAGATCGTTATTTTCATTGTGTTAATATTTCTCTAAATAATTTGTAGAGTTGTTAATTGGAGAAATTCGAATTTATGAATTATTGGCGCATGGCTAGCATATTTAGGTGGTGTTTACTTTGCATGATTAAGTTGGATAGATAAAATTAATCCAACCTAATCAAGTGTTTACTTTTAAGGATTAATATTTGAGGATATCTCAAAGCCCAGGATTATTTTAATCCTTTGAATTGTTCTTCATTAATTTTAATCCAACCAATATAGGTAGGATTGAAATAATCCTTCAAATAAAGGAAGAATTATTTATCCCAATTTTAATCCTTCATTAATCCTTTGTAGTAAACAAAGGATTGATAGATAAAAATTATCTTATCACATATTTAATCTATCAAATAGTCAATCCTTCAAAATGCTAATCATGAAAAGTAAACACTCCCTTAGTTGATAAATGTTGAGAGTGGGGATTTTGATTTGATTATGGCAAGGACTGTCTAGTCTTTTGCAATCAGCGACGACAGCTGTGTATTTATATGAAATAATATTCCATTCTTATTAATTTATTCGAACTTAGGCTCAATTTCTTTTTGATACAATTATTCTAATGCTAATTTTTTTGTCTAAAGTAGTATCGCTTATTTGTGTTTAAAGTATAAATTAAAGAAAAAAATGAACCAAATTGAAATTTGACACCTCGAGGAATACGAAGTTTGATAGAACCGATGAAATATTTATTTGGCACCAAGTCGTTTATAAATAGGCAGGATGTGGTCCAGTGACTATTATGCCCTAGCCAATCGACTATAGAATGATTAAACCAATAATGTTATTGAGAATCTTGTGTTATATATAAAATATATATATATATATATGGAGAAGGATTAAGTCATAATAAAAACTTAAAATATATTGTTTTTAGGTTTTTATGAAAAATAGATTTTTATTTGATCTCGTTTATATGGAGAAGGTATTTAATTATGTTGGTTCATATGTGTACATGATATTGAATTATGGTTGGAATTATTTGAACTAATAAGTTGGGGTAAATTTGTTGCAGGAGAAGTTTGGACACAACGATAAAAGAGACTCCTGATTCGTTTGGGGACGGGCATGCATGGAGGAAGTACGGACAAAAAGCCATCCTTAACGCCAAACATCCCAGGTATTTAATTCATACATAAACAGTTAGGATCTTGAAATTCTATTCAGATAGAAATTGACATATTTAAATAAATTATCAGGAACTACTTTAGGTGCACTCACAAATTCGATCAGGGATGCCAGGCATCGAAACAAGTCCAAAAAATTCAAGACGATCCACCTCTATATCGGACAACCTACAACGGCCAACACACCTGCAACAACAACTTACTCAAGCCACACCATCACATAGTCACCGACTTTGCCGCGCCCGAGTCCTCCATAATTTGGAGCTTCAATAGTAATAATAATTTGTTTGCCGATTCCGCGAATACAATCAAACAAGAAAATAAGAAAGATATTCGAATGAAACAACCGCAATCGGCTCGGGAGTACTACATATCTCCCGGGCTGACAGCGTTTGATGATTCGTGTCACCATCACTTGGCGGCGTTTTCATCCGGCGGGTCGGATCATGGGCCGGATATTATGTCTTCGGATGTCTACTCTTGCACTGCAAGCACTCGTAGTATTGAGGATGTGGACGGCATTGGGGGCTCCATAGAGGATTTTTTTGAATTGGAACCTTAAGTTGACTATTTTATTTTCAATTGGTTTTCTAGTTTTGTGTAAATCTATGGAATAATTTAGAATTGGTTGAGGAGGAAATCGTCATGTACTATAGCTGCAGAGTCAGGATGGTGTAGGATTTGTGAATATATTTAAAAAATATTTAAGTGCATGTATTTATACATATAACGTAGTTCAC
Organism: Salvia rosmarinus; assembly: GCA_036937905.1. Lineage (NCBI taxonomy): Eukaryota > Viridiplantae > Streptophyta > Magnoliopsida > Lamiales > Lamiaceae > Salvia > Salvia rosmarinus. The sequence continues at coordinate 63,756,256 of CM072818.1, read as the reverse complement.
AATTTTATATATATATATATATATATATATATATATATATATATATATGGATTGGTTATAAAGAACTATCTCCGAGATAAGAAATAAGAACTTATCATCACTCTAGATTTTATCTAATCTAATACATAACATTTAATTCATGCTTAAAAATGAATTTGACTATATTTGATACTATTTTTATGGTTTTAAATGTGTTAGGAGTATTAAGGTAAATTTAAATATTCGTCCAAATTTAATTTTTCGTCCAAACCCTGATTTTTCGCTTTTGTGCAATTCATCTTCTCTCTCTTATGAAAATAGTAGTTGTGCATATGATTATAATAGTTGTGAATAAGATTATAAATAATTATGCGAAACAAAACAATAACTAAGAATCAAAGTTATAAAATTCAGAATCCATATTTGAATAATAATTAACGTAAAAGTATATTTATTTTTTATATTAAAATAAAGATCAAAATAAGAATTCCGCACTAAAAATCTCGTAATTCGTGGGTAGAAAAAATGATATATACAACTGTGACTATTTTCATAATTCGGCTAATATGCATAACTAGATTAGTAATTGTGCATATAGTTATAATGATTGTGCATAAGGTTGTAAGTAGTTATGTAAAACAAAACAATAACTAAGAGTTAAACTTATAAAAAAATACGAATGTTGAATATAACCCAATGATGTGCACACTAGACGAACATATGTTTCATATGTTTATGATATTTAAAGGTAATATGCAAACATGTTTCAAATATAAATAATGTAGTTCAATAATGTACACAACAATTAATAAAATAATACATAAGAATCTACAAACTCGATGATACCATAAATATTTGTTATGATTTTGTCCAGAAAAAATTTATAGTGCAATATTCAAGAAATTATATTTTCTTATTTTTTAAGAAAAATCCAAACAAATGAAAAGTATAAATCTTTAGGAAAACTCAGTTACAATCAATAACAATTCTACTATATTAACCTTTTCGAAAAAACTATAAAAATAATTCCAAAAAAAAGTATAAATCTCAACCATCATCAAGCAAAATATATGCACAAGATTAGTTCTTATTTCTAAAAAAAATAAGAGTTCTCATTTGATCCATTCCTATATATATTGGTTGGTATAGAAAGAACTCCTTCTAAAATAAAAAAATAAGAACTTATCATCACCCTTGATTTCATCTAATCTAATAGATCATATTTAATTCATGCTTTAAAACAAGTTTGATTATTTTTTATACTATTTTTATGGTTTAAAACATGTTAGGGGCATCAAGATCAATATAAAAATTCGTCCAGTCCTAATTTTTCATGTAATCCCTGATTTTTCGCACAGTGCAATTCACATTCTTTATATGAAATTAATAATTATGCATACAATATTAATGGTTGTGTATATGATTGTAAGTTTTTATGCGAAATAAAACAGTAACTAAAAATTACATTTACATAATTGAGAATCCTTATTTGAATAATAATTAACGTAAAACTAAATTTTTTACCTTGAAATAAATATCACAAATAAGAATTTCGCATCGAAAATCCCACAATTAGTGGTGGAAAAAAATAATGATATACAACTATGATTATTTTCGTGATTCAACTATGCATAACTAGATAGTAATTGTGCATTGAACACAAGACATACTCGCATATCATCCATTATGTGGATGAACAGTATCCTGTTAACATATTCGTGAACATTGTACAACGATCATAGAATAATACATAAAACAACATGTATTATATTAGGAGTTACAATACAATATAGATGTGGTAGTTGTCGTTATGTGCGTGAATCATGATGTTAATTACGTAAACATATTTTCAAAATATGCAGGTTGGACTCGTGCAGAACAAATATTTAAATTGCGTATAAGATTGTATAATAAATGCATAAACCGAATTAAATGAAAAACGAAATTTACTATGAAATTCTCATAAAAAAATCTAATATGCAAGTTGAACATTTCAATACACAAAAATATGTAATATGTTTTCATAAAGACCATAAAATTTGAATTAGATGAAGATAATAAATATTTACAACAAATCACCTACCATAAATAATTATAAGAATCCCCCAATTTAAGGAATAAATTGGTTATATTAAAAAGCAAAAATATAATAATCTTATTAATAAAATCTGTAAAAAAAAATATCTTAAAATAACATTAAATCTAAACTGTCGGATACATTTGGATCTATGTTTAAGATTAATTCTCATTTTAAAATATTTGTGATTCTTATTTGATTCATCCTTTATATATATATATATATATATATATATATATATATATATATATATTCAATTAATTTTATATATAATCGGTTGATGATATTTAGAGCATACTGGATGTTATATATCACGAGCGCAATTATACTCAATTAGATAGAATTTTCGTATCCAAGTTGGATGATTGCAACATGCAAATTTAATTTGACTGGCGACAAAGTGATTAACCTGTCACGTGTTTTCTTGATATATAGTTATTGCGCCTTCAATATAGAAATACATCTGTTTTGCGTCTGCATCCATTGTATATCGTCTTAATTCACCGTTATTTTCTTGAAGAATTGAATAATTGATACTGTATAAACCTATATATAATATAAATTGGGGTTAAAAAGATAGCTAGCTATATTATAATTAACGGAAAGAAAAAGATGGTACCGTGTTGCAGGATGCCTCTTTTTATACACACTGTTCAGATCATCATGAGTGTAAATTGTCCTGTTTCTTCATTTAACTTTTGTGTACGGGTGCATCAATATCACCCTAGTTGGAGCTATATATTATAAGGTGTAAATACACGTTCAACAATTTTGTAAAAATCAAATTCATCCCTTATCGTTGGTAAAGTTCTCCTGCTGAGAGCTCCCACATCATAGTTATATGAGAATATGAAAAGATAAATCACGGTAACTCAACGATTAAGTAGCTAGGATGTTATTTTCATAGTGCTCATAAGGAACCATTTTGAAGAGAGTGAAACTCCTATATTGCTGTTGCTAAAACTCGAACAATGGTCTTTGTCCCAAATTTACTAGCTCTTAACCAACTGAGCTAAATCCGTGGAGACAGAGCAAATCCATCCCTCTTATTATGTTTAATGCAATTTTATTCTTAACGTGTTTAAAATCGTGCAGATTGCCCTGATGATTGATGGGACTTTTAACATGTTATATGAATTTTAATTTTTTTTTTTACTCTTTTTTGCCCTCATTCTTCAACAGATCCATGGATTTCAAAGGCATCATTGTCTCTTATCTCACCAAAATATGCACCAAAATCACCATGCTCGTAATCTCCGTCGTTCTTGTTTCTTTACTCTTCCAAATCTACAACCGCTCAAGAAACTCATCTCTCATCTCATCAGTGACGTCTGCTCACACTCTTTTCCCCTCCCTCTGCTACTCCCTATCCACTCTCGACAACTCCATAGACCTCCTCGATTAGTCATCGATCAGACCATCAATCAAGTAGAGGACACAAGAACCAGCCTCATCGATCACTTCACTGGTCAAGAATAGAATTCGTTGGAGAGAAACACCATCCGAGATTGCATGGACTGCTCGATCAGACGCTCTATGAGCTCGAATCCATCAAAACCCTTTTGAGTGCGGTTATGACTAATGAGCACACTTGCATCAATATCTTATTGGATTTGAAACAACTCGATTTGGTTGGAAGCAAAGGAAATGACAAATAAGAAAAAAAATTGGTTCTTTTTGACAGAGTAAAGCTCTGTGTCAGTCATCAGAGCGATTTGCAAGATTTTAAACACGTTGGGGATGAAAATTGCACGAAATATAACGATAGTGGTGTATTTTGTTTTTCCAAATTCATTGAAGGGTGTTTTTGCACCTTTTATATAAATATATAATTGGAATCATATAATACTCAAGTCTTATGTAGTATATATTACTCAATTTCATCCACTCATCTCATAGATCATATGATAAAGATTTTTTTCAGACTTTTTAAGTTTATTTTCGATAATTTCAGTACCTTAAAGGTATATTATTAATTTGATATGTGATACAGAAAATAAACCATGCATATAGTTGAACATAACTATGCATATAAGTGAACACCAAACTGTATGTAGTTGAACACAATCATGCATGTGAGTTTCAAAATTAATGCATGTTGGAAAAGCATGACCAACGTGCGCTTGCACTCATTGCACACTCGTGCTCCCAGTGCTCGTTGACCAACATACATGTTTATATTTTTATATGTATGAGTATGTTTCGTTGCACGCCAGCGCACAACGCGCACTTGCGCACCCACAACGCTCGTTGGTCACACATGCATGTTTATATTTTGTTGTATTCATGAACTAGTTTTCGCGAGAATTTTTTATTTTAGCTGTTGTTCGCGTTGCCCGCGACGTTAAAAAAATTGAAGAAGAACGGAGGAAAGAAGAAGTAGAAGATGATGATGATGATGATGATGATGAAGGTTGAATTGTGTCCCCATTTTGTTCCTTGCAAAAAAAAAAATTAAAAATGGTTGTTTCAAATTATGATACGTCTACATGTTCAAAATGCGTGATTTAAATTGTATATTATAGTACCTAAGGACCGAATATTATCGGATATATATATATATATATAGGGGAGAGTTAACGTGAGAACCGCTTTTATTGTGAGAACGTGCGAACCAAAAATGATGAATTCACAAGTAAAGTTGATGAATCATTGGGAAAGTTATCAATCCAAAAATAAAATTTTCGTCCCTCATGGGATTCGAACCGGTGAAAAATTCGAATTGTTGAATTCATTAAGTTTCTCAACGGATTCATCAACTTTCATAACGAATTCATTTGGTTCTTAGTTTTAGGATAAGAATGGTTCTTATTTGGATTAACTCTCTCTCTCTCTATATATATATATATATATATATATATATAGAGAGAGAGAGAGAGAGTAAATGAGTGAAGCTCAAATAAGAATCATTTTTACACGAAAACTAAGAATCACAAAATTTCGCAATGAACAAAATAAATTTGTTATACAAGTTGATGATCCATCTGGAAAAGTTTTTGAATCCAAAAATTCAAAAAATTTCATCCGAGTTTGAATCTCATGGGGACAAAAAATTCATTTTTTGGATTCAATAATTTTTTAAACAGATTCATCCACTTTCACAACGAATTCATTATTTTTTTTATTCTCACAATAAAAATAATTATGAGGTTAGTTCATGTATATAATTCGACACTCTGAGTGGTTGGCCAAGGCCCTTTAATTAATTTTTTATGGAACAATAGCTTTTCTATTTAATCCATACACACCATATATATATATATATATATATAGTGATGGTTTTACGTGAACAAGGAGTAGGGTTGTACGGGAAACCTGTGGTTGATCATTGTGAATAAATATGTGAAAACACACGTGACTGAAATATATGCACATGGTTAAAGGGTCATAGCATTTAGTAGTCCTATTCTTTGCGACTTTGATTTCATCTTTGGACAACCAAATGCTTTTTTATCGTAATTGAGGAGCTTTTGCTTTTGATTTTTATCCTACATTTTGATTGTACGGATTTTAATAAATTATAGTGAATGGTAAAGATATCTCACATTATAAATATAAAAGGGTGTTCAAGAAAGAAAATTGCAAGTTTATGATGAATAAATAAAAAATAAAATAAATATAATTTTTTTATAAATGAAGAGAATATATTATTTTCAAACTATTGCACTGAGAAATGCACTGCGACATAATTCTCATTGTTAAAAATAATATTTTTAGGTTTCTAAGTCAATAAAGTTACTGCTTGTGACTTGTGAGACTGTTATCATCTCAAATGCAGTAGGATTTCTAGAAATTTGAAATATGTATGATGAATCCAGATAGATTCAACTGTAATAATTTATGATACGTTGAAGGAAACAACTCAGTACATAATACGTAGGACATTGTCCATAGCAAGTAGCAGCCAATCATTCTATCTCATATCATTCTATCTCATGTCATATGGTAAAATATATTCCATTTGTCTCATTTAAAATGTCATATTTTCTTTTTTAGATTATTCCATTACAAATGTCATATTAGAAAGTAATTATCCATTCAAAAAATATGAGCTCTACCAAATTTTTTAATATTTTAATTATTTTATATTTTTTTAAAATATTCGTATCCAAAAGAAATGAGATACTTTAAATGGGACTGAGATAATATTAAATTTATATAATTATGAGCATGCAATTGTTGATAAATGTCAGATCACATATTATTTCTTTCCTTTTCGTTTCCTCTCCTTTTTAGCATTTCCAGTTATCACGTACAAGTTATGTTCATACAATAGGTTTGCTTTACATATATTTTAAATCTCAAATCAGATCCAGTAGTCTTGTCACTTATGGTTGAAATTCTTCGAGGCCCAATCTAACACATGCTCGGCCCAAGAGATCTTAATCCTCCAACTTTTGTATATATTTTTGTGGAGAAATTGGAATATACATACCATTATTTGGGTGCTAAACTTAATTATCCATTTTTTTTGAATGTGTGTACAATTTATACTCATTTTTAAAATTATATCCATTTTATCAAATTAATGTATTTTAAGTCAAAAGTGAAAGTGTGATGTGAAGGTTGCGCGCATCATTATTTTTTTAATAAAAATTAGTGCAGTTTGAAAACTGAAACGGAACCTTGCAGATTTTTTTTACCCCATAATTCACATAGAGTTTGAAATTGATAGGATTCTTTTTTTCTTTTTATTTATTTACTTCCCAATTTACATTCACCTTCCCCACTTTTTTAACTTCCGATCTGAAAGAAAGAAGAAGAGAGAAAAAATTCCCATCGAAAAAATTGAAATTGTGTAATTGTGTTCATCATCGGAATCGTCGAGCCGGAATCATCATCGAAGAAGGTACTTTCTTCCTTCCTTCCATTAGTTATTTGAAATTCTCCTAGAGAAAATTGAAATTAACATTGATTTACATATTTCCATTGAACAAAAGCCATCTCCGGTCGAGAGACCTGGTTCCCTCGACCGAGAAGAAGGTCTTTGCTCGACAGGAATGTGGTGAAAAACTAAAATTCTACTCCTTCCATCCCATTATTGTTGGCTCGTTCCTTTTTGAGTTGTCCCATTAAGCTGGTCATTTCCAAAAAAGAAAACAATTTTATACTAAAAAGTGCCTTGAATTTTGTGTTACACACTACTTTACACATAAAACACAACTCTTTATTTTTAGATTCTCGTTGATTAAGGGTCTTCTACGGTCAAGGGAATGCCGACTCCAGTCGAATTTTCACCAAAAATTATGCATTTTTTTTGTATTAATTGATTCTGTAATATTTAGGGGAAAATCCATATTTGGAAGAGTATTTCAACAAAAATAGTGACAAGATGTTGGAATTGGAACTGGTAAATTTTCATGTACATTATTTTTGTCTCGTGAGTCAATCAAGCATGTTGATTATAAGTACTCAAAATGGATTTGATACTTCTACCATTTTGAGATCTCGATAGATAATTCAGTTGGTAGTTTATTCTCAAAAAAACTTGCCCTCATCATGTAATTGATGTTTTCTCTGAACTCCGAGATAAGTAAATTGTAGGTCCGAACATAGGCATATGATTGATAGCCGACATTGTAACATAAAGAAATATATAAATATCGTGTGCGTATGTTGACCTAGTGGTAGAATGGTTAATGTACGAGGCCAAAGGTCTCGGGTTCGAGTCCACCGTGACGCGGCCTTTAAATTTCTGTATTAAATTAAGAAGAAGAAAAAATATAAATATCATCCATATCTAATAATAATGTTCACATCTATAACAACAACACAATTAAATTAGCACAAATTTTACAATCATAATATGATTTATCTAAATTAAAAAATAAATAATAAAATAGTTAATTCCACGCAAATCTATAAATCAAATAATAGTTAATAATGACAAGATGTTAAATGATACTATACTACCTAAATTAATATAAAATAATTATAGTATCATTGAATTGCTAAACTAGTGATACTAAAACACATTAATATTGAGAATATGATAAGACTATTGAAGAAATTCACAAACTGCTAATCGAAGCAAATTCAAATGAAAACTCTTATACACGAATTACCACTGGTTCTACACAAATTCACATAAATATACAAATACATCTAAAATGCATAAATTCACCTAAACATACAAATAATTGAAATATACAAATAAAGCTAAACTTAAATAAAATGGGAGCTAAACTTAATAAACAATATAACCATACAAATACATTTAAATTCACCTAAACATACAAATTCATCTAAAATGCACAAATTCATCTAAATTCACTTAAACATATAAAACGATTGAAATATACAAATGAGAGCTAACCTTAAATACCTACTTAAATACAAATGGAAGCTAAACTTCTAATAAACAATATAACCATACAAAAACATTTAAATTAACCTAAACATACAAATTCATCTAAGTTCACCTAAACATACAAATGATTGATATATACAAATGAGAGCTAAACTTCTAATAAGTAATATAACCATACAAATACATTTAACTTCACCTCAACATACAAATTCATCTAAAATGAACATCTAAATTCACATAAACAGACAAACCATTGAAATATACAAATTCTATCTCAACTAATCACTAAACAATATAGTTGATAATTTTATGCAGAAACATTTAAAATAAAACCAATAAATCACTAAACAAGATAATTGATAATTAAATACAAAAGAATTTAAATAAAAATTACCTCTAGATTGCAATATTATGATGATTTGTTTCTATTGCAACGGCCACTGATGTTTTCTTTCACTTAAAAAATGTATGTTGGAAGTACATTTTCTAGAAAAAAATGTGATTCATTATCTTAGTTCTTACTACTTTACATATAGAAGGTAGATAGAGTGCTTCTTTTTTTCTTTTACCAGAATGAGTTCAAATCATATCCAAATTTACGTACAAAATTCACCTGAAATCTAATTTGATTTGTACTTTGGTCATACATGTCTTTCAATTTCTTGTTGTTGTTTTGTTAGCTTTTCAGCCGATTAAATGTGTATTTATTAACGTGAAATTTCAATTCATTTAAATTCAATGGGAAATTTCAATTTCAAATAATTTAAGTGGTAATTTGAATTTAAATATCATGCATTAATTTAAATGTTGATTCTCGTCTCAAATAACATGTCCTGGTCGGTCAAAAGATGTATCTGGTCGACGAACATTACATTATCTTCGACCGATCAGGGACTTTAAAAGGCTAATCGGGGACTTAAAACTATAATTATATTTCAATATTTAAGTTAAAATTAGTATTTTTGAAGTCTACGATTGAGCATTACACTATCTTCGGTCGACCGAATAATTCAAAAGACCAACTGGAGTCTTGCTTTTCTCGACGAAAAATAAGTTTGTTGATTAATTGAGATTAATTGGTATTTGAATCGTGATTTTAGATGAATTTATATATTTGTGTTATAATTATAAAGTTATTTAACAAAATAACTATGCATTCAATTAATTATCCTTCTGTAATAATTTCAGGTTTTTTGTGATCACATGTTATAAAAAACAAATTATAAATTATTTTTGCTGAATTGGATGCAAAGGCGTGTAGAGGCGCATAGTCAGTTAGATTCCTTCAACATTTTTAACTCAAAATATGTTAAATTAATCACATCGATATGAGATATATCAAATTTTAGAATTAGATATAAAAGGTACCCACGTTTTCAAAAATAGATAGTTCTATATAATTTCCCTTATTATTATCTCATGTGGATATATACGAAGAGAAAGAAATGTAAAACCTTACTTTTATTTTTATAATGTGTCGATTTTTATATATTATTCTATCGATACTTGTATTGTCAGTTCGAAATGAAATATGAAATTATGAAAATCAACTTTCCAACGAACAATAGTATTTTTTTGCTTTTGGTTTGAAGCTGCACAGTGGTACATGGATAAATTTCGTTTCTATTTAATAGTCTGGTTATGTGAAATTTCTATAAGATCATTTTACGTATCCGATCATCAACATCATATTATTAAAAGAAATTACGAAATTAATCAAAACAAGAACAACTACAAGATATAGGGCTTCCTGCCAATATTTCTGATAATGAATATCTAGATAAAAACTTGTACGTATCCGAATACACAATGCATCTATCTAATTAGAATTTATTAATTTTTAATTATAATTTTTAAAATTTTCAATTAAAATAACCATAGGCATCAAAGACCACCTTCAATGTCTAGTTACAAGGTTGAAAGTTGGATGAAGATTAAACAACAATTCTAGAGAGAGAAGCAACAAAATCAAGCTCATAGAGGCCCCACACAAGCGCGGCTGACGAGAGCGCCATCGGCAGTGGGCCAAACAACCACAACAAGAGCGGGACAGCCATACAGAGCACCCTGTTCCCCACCACCACCATCGCGAACCCCCTCTCCACCACCGCCTCCGTGTATCCTAAACCCTCTGCCGCGAACTCCCCAATCGCATTGATGAGGAAATTGGCGTCCAAGAGAAACCCTATCTCCATGGAGCTGCAGAGGAAGCTGGCGAGCAGGAATATAGAGGTGGAGACGTACTTGACAGCAGCATGATCCGCGACGACTGCGATCCGAAGAGGTCGAAGGCCGCGAGCATGTCTGCGGCGTTGAAGGCGAGTTGGTGAGCGCTGCCAGGCAGAGCGTGACGATGACGCTGACAGTGGCCGATACAATATGGAGCATAGGGGGTACAGCTATACCCCTAATTTTTTTTATTTTTTTTATATAAAGCATAATATTTATTTTTATTTGTATATTTGTACCCTTTTTTTCAAATAAATAAATGGTCATCTTTCTTAAAAAAAATTCACTGCAATATACGAAAAAAGTTGCAGAGCTTTTTAGTTTTCTTCTTCCACCTAAAAAGCTTTCTAACCTACATTTAAAAAAAATCATTCTCTACCACTAATACATTGAGTAACCACTATCTAGGTAGTCCGTCCATCTCCACCTCGATCTTGAGCTCTTCCATCCTACTTCAAGGTACTTTATTTGATAAAATGCCCAACTCATTTGTAGATTATATTTTTGGTATTTAATATGTCAATTTGTATTTGCTTGTAAGTTGAGCTTTCTTTCTTTCAAAATTTTATATTTCTATATTCACTATAGGAAATGACGAGTGATACGCCTAAATCCAAAAAATCAAAAGGAATGGCAACACAACCTAATCTTCGATAATTTATGCTCAAGATAATGAAATTTAAGGAAGTTCATGCTCTTCACAGGTAGACAGTGGGAATCCTGCTAATGTTATTTTGTCTTCTTCAAATGATTTCCCTCAAGCTCAAGAAAGTGTTATGAATTTGGTTGGTTCAGGTGCTATTAGTGTGCCATTAGAGGGGGATAAATAATTGATTTATGATGTTGAACTTCTTCCTCATGATCCAAGAAAAAGAATAAGTATAATGGACTATCCTCGAAATCAGTGAGATTCGGTTAGGAGAGCATATATTCTTAAAAAACCTTGTCAGCCAAAAACTCACAATTTTCCTCGAAAAGACCTTGGAGGTTCACGCTAATTTAGTATTTCTTAATTTGAAAAATAGGATTGGCTTGAATATAATATAGAAAGATGCAACATTTTGTTTTGTTTGCTACTTGTTCAAGAATGAAGTTGAGTGTGTAGGGGAAGATGCATTTGTTAATGAAAGATTCATGCCATGGAATAAACTAGAAATATTTATGAAACATGTTGGTGGAGTTAAAAGTGTTCACAATCTTGCTTATGAGAAATATGTGAATTTAAGAGATGGCAAAAAAAATCAATTCTCGTTTTTTTTATAATGCCACTGATGTGATTCAGGGAGAGTATAATATTCACCTAAAAACTTCAATTTCTTGTTTGTGTTGTCTATAAGGGTTGGCATTTCGTTGGTATAGAGAAAGTGAATAATCCCTTAATAGGGAAATTTTTCTTGAACTTTTGAAATGGTTGAAGGCACATAATGAAGTTGTTTCAAATGTCACTTTGGAAAATGCTCGGGTAATTGTCAACCGATATCTCCAGTGATTCAAAAAGATATTACCAATTATTGTGCTAAAGAAACAACTAAGCGAACTGTGGAAGAGTCAACTACTTTGCTATATTGGTTGATGAGTCGAGTGATATGTCCCAAAAGGAACATTTAGCTCTTTCTTTGTGTTATGTCAAAGAGAAAATGAGAAAGATAGTGGAACGATTTCTTGGACTTGTTCATGTTGGTGATACCACGGCTTTGTCTCTTAGAAGTGCAATTATGTCTTTGTTTATTGAACATTCATTGAGTCCATCTAAGATTCGAGGGGCAAGGGTATGACAGGGCTAGTAACATGAAGGGTGAGATACATGGCCTCAAGACTTTGATTAGGGAATATACTCCTAGTGCCTACTATATTCATTGCTTTGCTCATCAACTTCAGCTAACTCTTGTAGTCATTGCCAAAAAGAACAATGATTATGCGTGGCCTTTTCATACACTTACAACCTTGTTGAATGTGACTGGAGTTTCTTGTTAGAAAAGAGAAATGACACGAGAATTTCAAACACAAAAAGTTGCTCAAGCCTTGGAAATGGGTTAACTTGAAACAGGATCTGGGTCAAATCAAGAACTTGGTTTGAAGAGGTCGGGAGAAACTCGTTGGGGTTACCATTACAAAACTCTATTGAATGTCATGAACTTGTTTCAATAGTTGTAAAATTTCTTGTGATGATTGGGGAGAATAAGTTGAATAACTCTAATTTAGATGATAAGGCAAAAGCTCAAGGCATTTTATACTGAGTGGAATCGTTTGATTTTATTTTTATGGCACAACTAATGTCTACTATATTTGGATACACTAATGATTTGTGCCTTGCTTTGCAAAGAAAAGATCAAGATATTGTTAGTTCCATGAGGCTCGTTACTTTAACCAAAGTTGTATTACAGAAAATAAGGCAGGATGGATGTGAGACTCTTGAATAGGGTCACCTCATTTTGTAATGATATTGAAATTGTTGTTCTGAATATGGAGGCTCGTTATATCCCTCAAGGAAGGTCAAAGCGTTTTGTTCAACAAACGACATGTCTTCATTATTTTCGGGTTGATGTGTTTATACAAGTAATTGATTTCCTACTTTAAGAACTTGACAACCGATTTGATGAGGTCAATATGGAGTTGCTCAGATGCATGGCTTGCTTAAATCCTATAGATGACTTTTGTTCTTTTGACAAGGAAAATGTACTTACACTTTTTATCCCTCCGAATTTACAAACATTGATTTGATAACTCTTGAATGCCAACTTGATATATTCATAGAAGATATGAAAAGAGATGATAAGTTTCAAAATTTGCAAGATGTTAGTTCTCTTTCGATGAAGCTTGTTGAAACAAATAGACATGTGACTTAGGGATGTCAACGGACGGTCTTTACCCGGACCGATCCAGAACCGTTCAAAGCCCATTAAATTTTAAAGCAACGGTTCCGGTTCTGGTTTTGGTTCTAGAACCGTTTGGACCCGGACCAGTTCAGACCCGACCCATTTTGTCCGGTTCCGGTCCGACCCGGTCAGTTTTTTTTTTTTTAAATCATTTTTTAAAAATTCATTTTTTGTAATAAATCTTATTATAATTCATTATATAGTAATAAATTTTATTTTATAATAAATATTATTAAAATAGTAAAATTAATAATGGAACAACGTGTAATACATAAATTATGGAACAAGATTCTATCCGAAATTTTTTGGTCAAAACTTAAGCTTTAATTTAAACCTTCCTTTTTCTTTTATATATCCAATCTAAAATTCATTCTTCAATTTTAAACATTTGTATATTAGTTTAATTTTCAAAATATTAATTAGGATTTACTTATCCAAGTAAAATTTATGATTAGAAAAATAAACGGACATCCATTCATTACAAAAGAGTGGAAGGAATCCTATTTTGAGCAATTACAACACCACAAGAAAAGTTGATGATCATAATTCATATATATTTTCTTCTCGCCTCACAATTTTCTCTAATTATCTATCTACGTAATCAATAAAGCGATCACAAAACTCAAAATCCATTAAAATTGCTAAATTTAGATTAGTAGTTGATGTTGAATCGTTTGGAACACACCTCAAAACTCCCTCGGGTAACCGGTTAAACTTATTTGTCATGGCCCAGTGGGTAACCGGTTAAAAATGGGTAATACCCGATCCGAACCATAACTTGATGGTCCGGATCCGTCCGATCCGATGTTTATTGGGCGGTTCGCAACCGTAACCAATACTAATTTATTGGTTACGGTCCCGTAAAGCCCGCCCGTTGATATCCCTAATGTGACTTATCGTCTAGTGTTTTTGCTTATCAAGTTGGTGTTGATTCTTCCGATTGCTATTGCAAGTGTGGAGAGAGTGTTTTCGAAATGACTTATGTCAAAAATAAGTTGTGAAATAGCATGGGTGATCAATTTTAGATGATTGGTTTGATTACTTTCATTGAGAGAGATGTTTCTACAAGTTTTTGATGACAATGTTATCAACCGCTTTCAACAAATGAAGACTCGTCGAATAATAAATTAGATAGTTATGTAATTTTCTTTGTATTTTAGTATGTATGACTTTCTTCTTGAACAATGTTGCAGAATGCACTAATTCTAATATTAAATATTTTTTTCTGTTTATATTTATGTAATTTATTTATCTACTCCCAAGTAGGGATGTCAATGGGTGAGTTTTACCAGAACCGATCCAAAACCGTTCAAAACTCATTAAATTTTAAAGCAACGGTTCTAGTTCTGGTTCCGGTTCCAGACCCGCTTTAGACCCGGACCGTTTAGATCCATAGTTTGATGGTCCGGTCCGGTCCGGATCTGGTTCTGGTTCTGGAACCAGAACCAATACTTATTTATTGGTTCTGGTCCGAGTAAAACCCGTCTATTGACAAATCTAAGTTTAAATAGGCTTGTCAATGAGCTAGTTTTATCCATATCGATTCGAAATCACTCATAACACATTAAATTATAAAGTAACGGTTTCGATTCCAGTTCTGATTCTTGTCCGGTTTTGGTTCGAGACCCATTGAGATCCGGACCGCTTAAGACCCATAGTTGATGATCCGGGTTCGATCCGGATCCAGTGTCTAATGGGTCGGTTTCAGAACCAGAACCAGAACCATTATTATTTATTGGTTCTGGTCTGGGTAAAACCCATCTATTGACATCCCTACCCCCAGTACAAATTCCTAGCTCCACCACTGGTGAGGGTGGCAAACATGAGGCTGTTCCGGAGGCTCTGCACGGCCAGCATGCCCTTCTTGTCATCGCCCTGGTTCAGCTTCAGCTCACGCTGCCACGCAGGCGCTTCAGCATGTTCATGCAGATGGTAGTTTGCGTGGGCTTGCTTTTGGGCTAGTGCCACAGATAAGCATGGTAACCTATTGTGAAGAACACGCTCATCGGCACTATCACGCTGTCCACATACACGATGCTCCCAGCCATGCGCTCTCTCTCTAGATTATATATATATAGAGAGAGAGATAGTTGAGTG
Source organism: Salvia rosmarinus (assembly GCA_036937905.1). Classification (NCBI taxonomy): domain Eukaryota; kingdom Viridiplantae; phylum Streptophyta; class Magnoliopsida; order Lamiales; family Lamiaceae; genus Salvia; species Salvia rosmarinus. The sequence continues at coordinate 63,740,688 of CM072818.1, read as the reverse complement.
ATTATTATAAAAATCATCCTTATTGTATAAAATAATATGAACTCATGAAATCGTTTGAATTCAAAAAAAAATAAAAATTCGTTTTTCATGTGATTCGAATTTGTTTTTAAATTCATAAGTAAGATGATGATCTTTACAAATCAATGACTGAAATTGATTCATAATACTTTAAAATTTATTTGTTTTTTATTCTATTCGTATAGATATTTGTCCGATCGATCGAGAGTTTTGCTTTCTCACATTTTTGCATCGGTTTGTTATATTATTTGGTTTCAGTTGGATTTGGGCGTAGGATTTCCACTCAAGTAGCAGTGGATTTCATGTCACTCCACAGATTTAAAAAAACAGCATATACTAAATTTGGGTGGGTATCCCACACAATTTCAAATACTACTATTAAAGAAAGGTGTGCATATATAAGAATAAATTTGCAGTAATGGCTGGAGATATTTAAATTTATTTTTCCTTTTAAGTACCTAAGTTATTGCGTTACGTGTCTAATGTCTATGCACACTATTTTAAATGTTTTGGTCATTTAGTGTCCAAAGATTGAAAGTTATCAGCTTATACATAGCATAAGTAAGTAACAAGAAAATAAAGTTGGAACTAGAGAAAATTAACAAGATAAAATGGCATCCCTGGAACATCTAAGTCAATGGGCTTTTCCCAGTAATGGATATGATTTGGTCTCAATCAAATATACCCAATAATAATCCTATGACACAAATCCATAAGAAGATGTTAGATTATCCGAAGATGTTAGACTTTTTTTTCTCCTACTCTATATTTATAATATTTCGCAAATTATGTGTGAAAAATAGATTATATTCCATAAATTTATGCATAGATCCGTGATATTTAGACTTAAAGGATAAAGTACAAATAGGAGACCCTTAATGTTTATAATAGAGCACAAAAATATCCTTAAAATAAATTTAGGTGCAAAAATATTCTTGATGTTAAATAAATGGTGCAAAAATGCCTTAACGTTAGACAAACAGTGCAAATAGTCGAGAAGGTTAAGGTGTTTGATCATTTAAATTTTAGAATATCACTCACAGATATATACATATGTATAAGTATATGAATGCTTATTTATCTAATTACATATAACTCAATTTGCTCCTTTTAATATTATAAAATGACAAACCCCGTTGCATAAATATTTAAATTGATAAATATTTAAAATATAATGTTATATAATAACACAATACATAGAGTTTATTTTAGAATAAGTGTAATAAGAATATATAATGTAGAATAAAAATTTATAAAATTAAAAATTATAGGATATAAATTATTGTAAAGAATACTACATACAAAAATTTACTATAATAAAACCGTCATAATTTATGGGATATCAAACTTCATATCTTATTGTCATTTAACAAAGTTTTCTTTTTGATATTTTCTTTTCGAATTTTATATAACTAAATAATATATATTTGTGTATTATATATATAATAATAATAAATTGTAGATTTAATTACATTGTACATTTAACATCAAGAATATTTTACATCTAAATTTATTTTAGAAATATTCTTATGTTCTATTATAAATGTCAAGAGCATATTTATATCTTATCCCTTCAAAGTTACAATATACCAATCAACTCACTCGGTCAATCAACTAAATTGTCGAACAAAAATTGTTAATTTTGTCTTTTCTATACTTCATCTGTTCCCAAAATTTATTTATAGTTTTTCTTTTTAGTACGACCCTCAAATTTATTTCTTTTCTATTTATAGAAACTATTTCATAAAATACTTTCTATTTATCACCTTTAATAACTCTTTTTATTTATACTTTTTACCAATCATGGTCTATCACTAGCCCTACTTATTATCCTCAATAATATCATTTATTTATATATTTTATCATTTATAATCTAAACCAATTAATTTAATAATGCACTAATATAGAGCCTTATTCTAATTACAAAACATTCAATATTTTTTATTAAAATTTATATCGAAGATTTTTAAAAATATATTTTAAGATTAATTAGAATTATATATATAAAAATTGACTTCTATCGCGGATGCCACTTATTTTATTCACCGTTGCATCAAGGAGAAATATTAGGGGTTAGAAACACGCCTTTCAAGAGTTCATCGCCTATAAATTATAGTGGGATTATATACAACTATACACTTTTTTAAAAGTGTGTATTTCTTATACCAAATCTTTTAATTTGCTACACTACATGACTAATTTATTATGTCTATTTTCGAACGACTGAAAACAATGATTTCTCGACCGAAAACAGACATTAGTCGACCGAAAACAAGGAAATTAGTCTATTTTTTTAATTTATCCACATATTTCCTTTTTTCCTGTTAGACTAATTTTCTTGTTTTCGATCGAGAAAGTCTTCTTTGCGGTCGACTAATATATGTTTTCAGTCGACCGGAGACAAGACTTTCTAGATCGAAAACATATATTAGTCGATTGAAACAAAGAAATTAGATTAATTTCCTTGTTTTCGATCGACTAACGATGTTTCGATCGAAAGTTTTCTCCAATCGACCGAAATGCACACTACCAACCAAAACAAGGAAATTAGTCTATTTTAATACAATGGATATAAGATGTAGGAAATTTTTAAAAAGATTATAGGTGATATATATTTTAATAAAAATAGTTTATTAGATTTGGGCCCTAAATTATATTTACATTCGTCACAAAAGAATACATTAACTTGTACTTACAATTTCGACGTGCATCACGTGCGAGGTGCAATAAGTCTATTAACGTACGCCGAACTCTATATTGGGCCCACTGAATTAATTTAGACAAAATTATTACGCACCGGCTCCGTGTTCACGTATTTTTTATACGATAAATTTTTACATGCATCACAAGTGAGGTGCGACAAGTCTACTTTTGCATAATTAAGATAACGTATGACGAGCTCTATATTAGGCCTAGTGAATTAATTTAGTCAAAAATTCTTATGTACATGTTTTTTAAACGATAAATCTATATCTGTACGAGTTTATCATGATATAAAGTTATTTTTATCACGTGCACACGAGAGATCAGTACATTAATTATTTGGATCACAAATTTAAATCACGTAATATTCTCTCCAATTGCTTCGCCCTTGACCGACACTAACCTTTATCTTGTATACAGAAATAACAGCAGTTCGATTCTTGAAAAACATTTATTTACGATTTTGTAAAATAAAAGCATTTGTTTACATGACAACCACATGTATGATGTATCCTAAATTAAATACACTAGAAAAAATGAGACTGCAAGTTGTACGAAGTGTTACATTTATGAGACATGTGGCAAACATGCAAGAACCAATCACACAAAATTCCAAAACATGAGCCCATCATTAGCTCACACTGCTTCAACCCAACAAATACTATATGAGGATAGAAATGATGATTCTGTTCATAGTCCTCTTTTTACACTCTACAGTGACTTATTTTTAAAACTAATAAAATTATTAAAAAATTACTATACTACACCTTTAACCCCAATTTAAATTCTAATGAACAATTTCATCAAAATAACGACGAACGCCTGTAACTGTAAGCCGATTATGAGATCTGGATTCTGCCTCTGGAAGACACCGAGGTCAAATTACTGAAAAAATTATATTTTGTAATTCATATTTCTACTCTTAATTCAGAATTAATGGGCGAAATTGTTTCTTCTATATTGAAAAGATAGTGATTTAATTATACCATAAAGTAATTTAATAATCAATTATCACTTCTCCGCCGATCATTTTTCCCATTACATGATCTTCCAATCGGCTGCAATAACAATAAGCATAAAACCGAATAGAAAAAGAGGGGGAAAACCAAAAACAGAAGTAATGAGGCCAAGAACTTCTTTTTTTTGAGTTGTTTCGAACCCATATTTGTATAAAGATTTTCGAACTAATTGTTTCTTCTTCTTTTTTTGAGTTGTTTCGAACCCATCCCTTTTGTTCTTCGAATTCGAAAAGTATAATGCATCTCCTTTATTCTTCTTCAAATTGATGGGACTGTACATTTTTGTGAGCGTGTTTTGCTCACCTTTTTTTCTCCTTAGGGGCTCTATGGTTTGGTTGTGAAATTATTCATTAGAATTTTAAGGGATAATATAGTAATTCAGTAATATTTTATTGTTATTAAAAATGAATGGATATGATGAAAAAAAGGAGACTATGTTAAGAATCACCCTAAAACAAATTGTGCTTACGGGTTAATCGTCACCAGACATTTTTGGTGAATAACCTTTCTCGTAATACATATTTTATTCTATAATTAATATCAGAACATTGGTTTGATCGTGTGTAAAGTTAATTAGATATCGTATCTATTTTCTCGAGTTGAAAAGAATAATATTAGTAACTATTCTTGCTAATTAAGGGTGTGCATTTAGACTAAATCAAGGTTTCCCATCATCGGCTGGATTTATTTTCAAGAATCGATCCAAATTGTTTATAGATGTGTAGTAAGTTACAGATCCAAAATCGATTATTAATCTAATCCTATGCTAAAACCGACCAATTGTTATCAAGTAGTTTTCATCATTGTCTTCACAATTACAAATTCAAATTTTTTTTTCTTTTCTCTTAAACATTCTAGAAATTATTTTTTTAAAACCAAAGTTGACTCCTCTATTCAGCTTTTTCCCTTAGCTTACTTGCAGTTGCAAAATCCGTTTTAGATTTATCTGCGGGTTATATTGATCTTTCCGCTAGTTCGGCAGTTTTACGTTCTTGTTTGTTATATATTTCTGCCAACAGTCGACTTTTTATATAAAAATCTTCGATACAATTCGTGTTTCTCGAATAAAGATCGAATCTTTTGTAGTGGGTTAGTTATTAAATTATCTTGATCTCTGTTGTAGGCTTGTAGCAACTCTCTTTCGATCTTCGTTCTGATCGAAGGGGGGTGAGTAGAGTGAGAAGGATGGGACAGAAGTTTGGAATTTTCGTTTGTGTTTTGTTTGTTCTCTATGGTTCCTGCTTGGGAAGATTTCTAGTGGAGAAGAACAGTTTGAAGGTGACATCGCCAGATTCACTAAAAGGTGATTATGAAAGTGCAATTGGAATTTTGGGGTTCCTCAATATGGAGGAACGATGACTGGGTCTGTTTTCTACCCTAAATCCAATCAGAAAGGGTGCAGTAGCTTTGAAGATGTCGAAGCTTCCTTGAAGAAGAGCCCTGGAGGAATTCCAATCTTCCTTCTTGCTGATAGAGGGGGTAAATTTTATCGATTTTCGCTGCTTTTTGATGGATTGCTAGCCTCTTTATTATTATTATTATCACCAATTTTGAGGTTGATCGTGCTGTTACGGTATATTTGATTCTTTAGTTTATTTCATATTCTGATTTCATGTGTTTAACTTTATTTTTCTGCTTACTTGGTGGTGAACTTGTTAGAAATCCATGAATTTAGAGAAATTTTGGCATGAGACAATCTTTATGTTCGAAAGAGCTGATTGGGACTTCTTCTTAAGATTTTTGTAGACTTGTCAGGTTAATATAAGAATTCAAGCTAAAACGGAGTGAGCCAATTAAAATCAGACGGTATTAATGTATTTGGTTCATAGGAAAAAAACCCTGGAATCTGCAAACTTTTCTTCAATTCTTAGCTTTAGGTTGGTTCTTGAGTGTATTATCATGTATGTAATACTTAAGTTTGCAATATTGGGAATTCAGAAACAACAAGAAGGATTGAATTATCTCTAAAAGATCCAAGAAAATTGTTTGCATCACCTCACTTATCTACTTTGTTTGCATCTCTACCAGAATGTTATTTTACGTTGAAGGCATGGAATGCGCAAAATGGTGGAGCCGCAGCTATTCTTGTGGCCGATGACAGGAATGAGCCTCTTATCACCATGGATAATCCTGAGCAAGAAGATGCAAATCCTGATTATCTGCAGAAGATCACTATTCCATCGGCCCTTATCAGCAAGGATCTTGGAGACAAAATCAAAAAGAATTAGCTAAAGGAGAAATGGTGAGTATTAGTCTTGATTGGAGAAGCCCTTCCACATCCTGATGAGCGGGTTGAGTATGAGTTCTGGACAAATAGTAATGATGAGTGTGGGCCCAAGTGTGAGAGCCAGTTAGATTTCGTGAGAGATTTCAAAGGAGCTGCTCAGATACTTGAGCAGAAAGGCTACACTAAGTTCATTCCACGTTATATAACCTGGTACTGTCCTGATGCTTTTAAGTCAAGCAAACAGTGTAAGTCACAGTGCATCAACCAAGGAGGTATTGTGCACCGGATCCTGAACAGGATTTCAGCAAAGGATATGATGGAAAGGATGTTGTTGAGCAAAATCTACGTCAAGCCTGCTTCTTTAAGGTGGCAAATGAAAGTGGAAAGCCATGGCAGTGGTGGGACTATGTCACAGATTTTCAATCCGCTGTCCAATGAAAGAGAAGAAGTATAATAAAGAATGTGCAGATCAAGTAATCAAGTCACTTGGTAGGTTTTATGCTTTTAAGTATATTGATAACTGATAATGCTATTAACTTCTATTATCAAGGTTTAGTCACTGAAATCTCTGGTATCTGCAAAAGGTTTTGTGGTTATACAAATGCTCTTCTTTTTCTCGTGAAAGTTTAGTGTGTGTTTTGCATTTTGTACCTTATATTATGTGTACCATGCTAGGAACTGCTGTGTGTTTATTGATGTGGCATCTTCCTCATAAGTTGATTATGATGGTGGGAGTTATTCTTTTTTTCCCACTTCCCTTTTTTTTTTTTTTTTTTGGCGGTGGGAGGCATTTGGTTCTTTTTTAACATGCTGTTACTCATTTGCTGACTTTAAATATTTTGGGAGTAAAGGGTTTTATATGGTAACTTTACGATACTTTTCCGTGCATCTCTCCCCTGAACTTTTCACTTGAGTTTTAGTCATTCACTGTCACTCCTTTGTAGGAGCTGACATTAAGAAGATAGACGAGTGCATTGGAGACACTGAGGCAGATATTGACAACCCTATTCTGAAAGCTGAACAGGAAGCACAGGTTTGATGGTTGTCAAAATTTCATGTCGATCTCAGTAAGTAACCTCTGTAAGTGCTACTAAATTGGAATGTTATTTGATCTCAGATAGGAAAGGGTTCAAGAGGAGACGTTACCATCTTGCCAACTCTTGTTGTGAACAATAGACAATATAGAGGTAAACACTCCAGAGAATCAGTTCCACTATAAGATTAGCAATGAAAAGAATTTCAAATCTTAGGCAAGTGTTTATATGATTCAGGAAGCTGGACAAGGGCCGGTTCTCAAGGCCATTTGTTCAGGTTTTGAGGAAACTACAGAACCCGCAATTTGTTTGACTCCAGGTTATTTTCCATTTTGACAATTGTGTATGTTTGTTCTTTATTGATCAAGAGCATCCGTATCCTTCATCAAATTGTTGGCACTGGTCCTTGCCTCTTTCCTTCACTGCTGTGCTTTAATTGACATCTTTTGTGTTCTGGGGGGCAGATATACAAACAAACGAGTGTTTGACTAACAATGGCGGGTGCTGGCAGGATACAATCTCTAATATTACTGCTTGCAGGGTATTCAAATTTTTATATAACTCATTTAACTTTTTGGTTGCTTGGCCATCTTTGTCCTATCTAAGTAAGAACGGTTTACAGGATACCTTCAGGGGGAGGGTGTGCGAGTGCCCTGTTGTGCAGGGAGTGAAATTCTCCGGTGATGGTTATACTCATTGTCAAGGTAATTTATTTTGTGCAAATAGCATCAAGTATTTTCTCGAACCAATAGATTTTTCCGGAAGAAAAAAAATGAGAGATCACTCTTGCCTCAAATTGGTCTGGTGTTGCCTTTTACATTTGAATGGTATACCACTTTCTCGCTTAGCATGGATTCCTCATACTTCTTTCTTGATATGACAGCTTCTGGTGCATTAAGATGTGGAATTAATAATGGAGGTTGTTGGAAGGAAACAAAGAATGGACACACATACTCCGCATGCATTGTGAGTTACCAACTTCCTCCCTCAAACTATGCTCTCTTTCGTAACTAAGAGCCTTTTTCTTTTTACATCACACAAGAGTAGGCCTTTTTTTCAATTTGTAAAAGAGCTAGATGTACGACTTTTATATTTCAGGACGACCATACAAAAGGTTGCAACTGTCCGCCTGGATTCAAAGGTGATGGAGTTAATCATTGTGAAGGTAACATGACAGATATCAGCAGTTTACTAAGGTTGCTATTGACTCTGACAAGTGGTTGACTTTGTTTAACTTGAATGCCATTCAGATATTGATGAATGCAAGGAAAAGTTGGCTTGCCAGTGTTCCGATTGCAAATGTAAGAACACCTGGGGAAGTTATGAATGCAGCTGCAGTAGCAACCAACTGTACATACACGAACATGATACGTGCATAAGTAAGCTCTTACCCACAGGTTCTATTATTAGTTGATTTTAAGAAAGTATGATAATCATTAATAATATTTTTGAAATCCTCGATTGTCTTCTAACATTCTTCAATGCGCTTTCTCCAATATATCTGCTAAGCATTGAAACACCATATCATTATGGACAAGGGTATACACCAGCAATTATGATTTGGTCTCCATGTTGAAGATTATCAATTATGTGAGAACATATTTCAATTGTGTTTTCTCCAATCTATCTAATTGCTCAAAGGATGTGTTCTGACCAATATGTCTATTTTTTAATTTCATCCTCCTTTTTACTATGGAAGAATAATAAAATATCTTTTTGATGGTCGTGTTTGATGGAAAAACAGTCTGCTAAAATACGTATTGCATGAAAGACATGAAATGTACTGGTCTATGCAGGCAAGGATTCTGTTACAGAATACAGCTGGAACTTCGTATGGGTGATTATTCTTGGTTTGACTGTGGCTGGATTTGCAGGATACGCTCTATACAAGTACAGGATTCGGGTGAGCCCCAGATACAAGATCTTAATTCTTCTCTCTCTATTATATCTTGCACAGTTTTGACTTTCATAAAGGTTCAAACATTATTAAGTAAAGGTCTCTACTTAAACATGGTATTTGTATGGAGTTCCATGGCCGAATATATCTAGGTTAAAGAAGTGACCACGAACGTTACTCCTGATGTAACCTTGTGGTTGCAAAGTTTTTCTTGTCTTTCCGTCTCTTCCGATAACATTGATTATTTGTGCAGCGATACATGGACTCAGAGATCAGGGCTATCATGGCACAGTACATGCCGTTGGACAATGAAGGGGAGATGCCTGATCACACGCATGTTTGAGTACGACCTTATTGTAAATTAGCAAAGCAACTCGCGCCGCATCACCATCTGTTTATTTCGTTGTTTGATGTTGCTGCCGTTTGGCACTTATTTAACTTTATAGTTTCTGTACATTTTAGAATCTGGCTTACATAAACTCCCACTCGTATGGGAATTTTCGTTTGATTAGTATATATAGTGATGCCACGTTTGTGGGCGTCGATTATTAGATTATTGCATCCGGATGTCGTGCACAAATTGAATCCATTCGAGTTTGAGCTAGCCAAGTCATACAAGTTCTAATGATCTTTTTCCGCAATTTAAGGTACAAATATTTTACGTTGTTCTCCAACACTGAATAAAGGCAATACATATTTTATGACTGAATCCAAAGTGAAGAAAGCATGTTTAAATTAATTATTAAGGCATATTCAGAAATCATAATAACTGACATTTCAGCGTTTCAAATATCAATACGCAGAGGGGACTATTTCCACAAATTATTGGGCATATATCAGCAAAACTAATGACATCTCCATTGATCCCTCTACTGAAAATAACTTCAATCTATCCCTTCAACTCACTTTAAATCTTGATTATTACTACAAAGCATCACAAATCTTGGCACATCACATATTTTATAGTTTTCCTCCCACTTGAGAAACGATTCTGATCGTAAAAGGATTCTCATTTACTTGATGCAAAGTATTTTCACCATGTGATCATAACTTACACCGCTATGAGCATTAAGTTTCGGCCCCTAGTACCTGACTGGACCCTCTGGTCTGCTCTTTGTCCCTGATGATCCTATACAGATAGAATGCAAGTATTCCGCCACTGCATAATACAAGCCAACAGTCAATGCTACATAAGCATGGGAGCAAGAAACTTCATGCATCAAAAACTGAGAGAATTCTTCGTGATTTAAAAATCAGAGTTAAAACTTAATTAACACATCACATATCAATATATCATACAAGTGCTGTCTAAGTGGGTTTTATTGATTTAAGTTTTTAGTGTTCAAATCAAATCTATTTGTATTGGTTGGTTCTAGACCACTCAAGGAAGTTCCTCACATGACATGCTGTTACAGAATTCCTCCAATTCCATCCTCTTAAGAACATCAAACGGCTACCTCAGATTCACCAGTCTTATACCTCTTCTGCTCCACATTTAGACACAATGCATAACACGACTCCTACTTCTAGTAAAATGACATTTCAGGTGGAACAAAATGATTAATTTAAAGCCGGAACAGCTATAAAGGGAAGCTAATCAGAAACAGGATCACAGAAAGTGGACCTGATGAGGGTTGTAATGAAATTGGCAATAAATGGTCGCTGCAAATAAACACCAAAATAGAGACAGAGTTAGAACAATGAATGTGCATGACTAACTTAGATTGGAATTTAGGCATGACAGGTTTACCATGGGCAACAAACGCAATTCCCTCACAAAAAAGACTGTAGCAATCACTGCAGAGACAACCAAAAGTCAAGGAAGGAGTTGGAATAAGATAAGGTACTAATCAACACAAGAAATACAACTAACAGAGGTAACTAAACAAATCTAAATGACTCCACTTCAACTAACAATGAGAGATTACAGAAAAAGAGTGCATATAAGTTCTACGGTACCCAATACCATGCCTTAAAAGTATTGCGAACAGTATCAGGAGTCCAGAGCTACCTTTTGGTCAGGATATAGTGATAATTCACTTAAGACATTATACCACCATCTCATGACTCCTTGTCAGATATGGATTATCTGATTTGATCTCTACTTGCACAGATCTTCTACTGAAATTAATTATTTTTGTGACCACAAGAATTAAGCACATAACCACAATGCAAAATAAAGTATGCATGCTACAAGTTTTGGTTTAATATAAGATTAATAATTACTGTGAAGATACCTTAAAATTTCAAACAAATTTGCCATTGATACCATGTTTTATTCATGCACTATAAAGACACTGTAAAATTAACATTTTCACACCATAGATAACCACATAATCAATGGTATTAAATTATAAAATTATAGTAAACTAAACACCTGTCTGTCCTTTCACAAGCAAGGATGATGGCTCCCCCTTCTTCCATGATCTCAAACTTGCTATACTCAGGGCCAAAAGAGTACCACCAAGTACAATACCGAACCTGATGGCAGGGATGCTTCCAGTTAACATAAATGAAAGAAAGCCGCCAGCAGAAAGAAGTGCACCTGATGAAACAGAACAATCTTTGGCTATAACTCTTTTATCTCAAATAAAGTTTAATAGTCACATCTGACAATTGCATGAAAGAAATTATGCACTTATATCCATACCATAAGGTATCCCAACATAAAAGTCCCGGACTTTAGACACATCATTGAGCTCATCAGTTGAGGTAGAAAAAGTTTCCACAATGTCCTTCACCGGTTCGGGGGAATTCTCTGCAGCAGTGGTCAAGTATTCTTTACTTTCTTCAGCAGTTTCTTTAGCAATCTCAATCAAATCCTGCCTTGCCTTTTCAGCTTGAATTTTTAACTTCTCAGAAGTTTCTTTTAGAACAAGAATGCCTTCTCGGAATACAACTCATAAGCTTCTTTAGACATATTCTGCATTTTTAAAGCTTGTTCCTTAAAAGATACGAGGGCCTGCTGCCATGCTTCCTCTGATTCTTGAGCTCCCCTTTTCATATCGTCCTTTTCTTTCTCTATACCAACATCTGAAGGACTCTGGTGACCAAACCACAAACTAAACTAATTATTGCATATTTATATTGAAATACCATAAAAAAAGTTACAAAGAGAAGTTTTATAGTGTCTGCTTACAACAATAAATTTCACTATATCTCCTAGCCTCCTAAAGAAAGATATTTTCATCTAATTCTAGAAGTGGGGTCAGCGGCATCTATCTTTAACCGAATAAATATCAAGGGACAAGCATGTATATATTGCCAACTGAAAAATTTATATCATCTTATCTGTTAAGAAATTATGAAAGAATTTCCGCTCGCAACTTTATGAAAAAAGTTTCGAGAATAGATGATACCAAGTCCTTCAGAATCCAAATATAAGTGGATACTACCCCCCTCCCCACTGAAAAACAATATGAATATTTTAGGCATATCCTGCTAGAACACCCTTAAAGTCTGATACGAACAGACTCGAGCATTACCAAACCCAAACTCCCGTCCTTGACAGAATGCAGAAACCGAAATCCGATCGAAACGAAAGAACGGAGAAAACAGCTCGAATAAATACAATTGAAGAAAACGAAATTCAAGACGACCTCACCGATTCCTCGTGGGATGCAGCAAACGAGACAACGGTGCGATTCCTCGCAGTCCGCTGCCGTAGATTAACTCCGAGTAGCCTCGGAAGATCCGGAAGCGACAACTTCCCATCGGTTCTAGCTCTGAGCAAACATTCAAACCCTAGTGAGGCCGGCGGCGCGTGACAGAGCGCCATAGTAGAAGCAGCTCTGTTCAAAGTAGGATAGGGATTTCTGGATGTGATGGATTCCAATCTAACGCTCATTTCGCGAATGGAATTGTACGTATAGGTGTGTGTATAGGCAGAATTAGAGATAGGAGGGTTTTGGTATGATGCACCTGTAAGGAACACCGCTGTGTTGGTAGAGGAATGCGCAAGCAAACGAAATGCCTCTGCCTAATTTTAATTCTGAGACATGAGAAAAGAAAAAAAGAAAAAAGAGTAGTGAGAAAATAAATTGTATGTTATAAACTCACATATCTTAATCTAGTGTTACTCTTACTCGTCTAAAACAAAATGTTATAATTCCAAACAATATTAAGGGAAATTCTACAGAACATGTAGTAGGTGTACTACTGTTTAGTTTTTTAAAAGGCATGACTGTTTTGAAATATTCTCTAAATAGGTGGGAAGACTTGAATTATTTGTGCTAAGCATAAAAGAAGAGACAAGGCAAGCAACGCATAAATGCAAAATCTCCCAAAAATGTAACCCTGCTTTGTAAAGAAAAGAATGTGGTGCTCTACAACTCAGATTGGGCCATAATCGAAATTAATTGCATAATTGGGTTTCAGAATCGTATTAAACTTGGCCGTTTTACTTTTTATATAGTTTCTTAAGCCCAATAAACTAGGCTGATATTTAATATCTTTAAATTAAAGCCCAGAATGATTGCTACTTTTCCCAAGCTTCCTTTCTTCATTCCTTCGCAGTTCACTCTTTCCCTTTCTGCTCTCTTTGGTTTGATTGTTAAAGTAAAAAAATTGTAATTATGTTTGTATCAGGTTTATAATGTTACAAGTGGACGCATGACAATTTATCGGTAAACAATATATAAAACTGAAATGTGGTGTGAATTTACAGAATTTCATTTTCACCTTTTTGATTAATTTTGTACACTACTATCCATCATATGATGATGTGTTATTTCCAAACGCCCCTATATTTTCTCTTACTGCTGAATATTTGATTATAATTTAATCGTTTCACATTTTTTAATTGATTTTTTACAAGCTAAATTCATTTTTATGAAGCTCAAATTTCCACATGGGGGCCAAGAATCGACGTAGCAGTTTGTGTTGGTGTAAGTCAAGTCCAACCATAGCCATAGGGCAGGAGTATTACGATTTTCACGCCACTCTACTGCTATTCAAGACAAATCCATGCGATAAAAACCAAACTAAGACTTTTAATTTATTCAACTCATCACAAGTCAGATGTCAATCAAAGAGGCCACGAATTTCACACAGATTCAAGCAGAAATCCAGATACGGAATTACGGGAAAGCCCCCGGCGAGACAAAAAAACTCAAATAATATTTATATTTTACGCATACGAAAAGGAGAAAAGTGTCTCCTCCACCAACCCCTTTCACTGTCGATTTTTGGTTTTTACTTGTTTCTCTTTTGTCAACTGAGGCAATCCAAGCTTGTGTCCCCCTCTTATTTTTTGTTTTTTATTTTATTTCGGCTATGATCATTAACGAATTGAAATAGAGTAAAGTCCAAGTTTTCTAAGTAGTGTCACGCTTACTCATGGTACGAATAGAAATATGAAACAATAACATAATTTCACAACTTTCTTTCTCCCCCCTGTTTCTACAAAGTTAGATAATATGCGAGATAATTAAAGCTTAACGTAAACAATCATAATTATCAATCATTAGCTGAAATTTATGAATTAATGTTAAAAAATATATATTATTATTTAATTGATTAATTTTAATTAATAATTATATAACTAAACAAAGATTGGAATTAAAGACAAAATGAAAATAGGAACATAAATGGAACACCACAAAGTGGGATAGACATTGTAACTGACCATCGACATAAGTAACTCAATTGTTGCTTACTTTGAATAAATATATGTTGGAGGAATTTACCATATTATGTAGTATTTTCGTTCTTTTATAAGTGTTCCCAATTCTTAAATTAGACATACTAAGAAATAGAAAATTTTATTTTTATAACCTTATTAATTATCATGAAAAATATATACATACAACTAATTATCAAATCTAAGAATATTAAATAAAATTAAATAAAAATATTTTATAATCTTAATTTAAAATTGCAAACTATAATATTTATCTAAAAAAAGATTAAAAAATGATGATTAATACTTAAAAAGAAGAAAGAAAATATAGAATAGATATTTCATTTTCAGCTAACTAATTAGTTGTAGTGATAATTAATGCAGAGTCTCGAAACTAGTAATGGAAAAAATTGTCATTTTGTCTCTATCAACTAAAAATGACCCCTTTTCTTGTACTAGTAATTAAACATTATTTATAGAGCAGAGTAAAAATTTGCAGGTTACAAGTTGGATTTGACCCGTCGTTAGCCCTTTTTCTCTTGGGCTGTTCGATATCAACAAAAACATAACTTTGGATTTACTCTTTACTCAGATCTTACTACCACGTAATGCCAATTTATTTCCAATTGCATGTGCCAACTTTATGCAAACCTATTTCATTATTAATCTAGGATTATGTGTTCGGATAAAATAATTTATTTAATCTTTCAAATTAATGATCTTGTCGTGCGAACATTAATTGGCATTAACTACCAAGTGTTTTTGCTTGTTTATGCGAATTATTTGTTTAATTTTATTTCATTTTCCCACTTAGTCAACAAGGGGAATGGAATTGAGATCAGATCTAGGCGACTCGAATTTAAAATTTAAATTCCCGAAACTGGAAATACGTAGCATTGAATTTATGAATTTCGTATTAGTTAGAATCCGGTAAAAAAAAAATTCTAAATGGTACTCTCTCCGTCCCATTTAAAGTGTCTCATTTCTTTTGAGCACGGATATTTAGGAGAAATGTATAAAGTTGTTAAAATGTTAAAAAAGTAGGTAGGGCCCACACTTTTTGAAGAGATAATTATTTCCTAAAATGGTATGAGACATTTGTAATGGGATAACCCAAAAAGGAAAATGAGACATTTTAAATGGGACAGAGGGAGTATATAAATTAAAAGAATAGTTTTATTTTTCCAAATTTAGGGAGGGTTGTGTTATATTATATGTCACGTTATAAGCATAATTACAATGAGAATGACTGAGAAAAAAGTGTGAGCAAACTTCAATTTCAAGTCTTGTTCTTGCTATGAAATGAAACACATATACAGAGAGGCATAATGATAATGCTTGACAGTCTGAAAAATCAGAGGAAACATAATTGAATTGTGTTGTTGGTGGATTTAGTGTTTGCAATGAATCAGAAAGTGACAGGGATGGAGTGCCACGTCAGCTAGGGTTCCAGTTTGACCTCATATATACATGTAGTTGAGTTGAACATAAAACAACGAATTTCAAAGTAAAAAGTGAGGATTCCAATTTGAAATAGTCGGTGTTTTTTATTAGTATAGAGAAAATAACGAGCCCATAAATTATAAAAAACATAACTTACATTTAAACATAAAAAAATTAATATAGTAAACAAAATTAGGTGTTAATAAATCTGGTTTAGTAGTGATGGAAGAAACATGGGTGCAAAGAAGTGTACAATTTAGAAAGTGTACGTAGAGAAAACAGAGAAAGTAGAGAATATAGGAAGAGTATATCATCAAAAACATTGATTTGAAGAATTTATGAGAGAGAGAGAGAGAGAGAGGGAATTCCAAGACAGATAGATGGAGAAAAGCAAAAGGTTATGAGTATTGAAGGCACACTTTCAACCGCACTGACATCAACTTTAATGACCTCCCATCATCACTGCTTCTCCTCACTCTCCTAAATTTCTTCCGATTCTTCTAAACCTGCACTTCTCTCGCTCTCTCTCTCTGTATTTAACTCACCTTTCTCGGCGTATTTTACGATGACTCTTCAACTACAAGAAGCCAAAAATTTACTACTATCTTTTCCAGGTTCTCCTCTCACTTTCCGGCTGTAAGAAGCTGCCGGTTCGATTCAAACCTCTGCTTTTTATTGCTTTCCTTTCTCGATTTCAGCTTCCCGCTGCATTTTGCAATCAGGCTCACCTATAAGCATTTTCGTCTAATGCAAATGCATTTTGAATTCCTCTGAACTCTTTCAAAATTTTACTGAGAAATGTTGTCGACGATGAAGTTAGTGGCTTTTCTGTTCCTGTCTCACTCACTATTGGTTCAATCTCTGGACCCGGCTTTCAACGACGACGTATTGGGCCTGATAGTCTTCAAAGCTGGCCTCGCCGACCCACAATCGCGCCTCACTTCTTGGAACGAAGAAGACAACGTCGCCTGCAAATGGGTCGGGGTGAAATGCGACCTGAATACCAATCGGGTCACGGAGCTGATCCTTGACGGATTCTCTTTGTCCGGTCACATTGGGAGAAGCTTGATCCGGTTACAATCCCTCTCAGTTCTGCAACTATCAAAAATAATTTTTCAGGGACGATTAATCCCATTGTTGCTCAAATTCCATCTTTAGAGGTTCTTGATTTGAGTGATAACAGTCTCTCAGGATTGATTCCCGAGGAGCTCTTCCAGCAATGTGGGTCGTTGAAGGCGATTTCACTAGCTAAGAACAATCTCACCGGCCCATTGCCGCAGTCGTTGAGCTCGTGCTCGAATCTACAGAGGCTGAACTTGTCGTTGAATCGCCTTTCAGGTCAGTTGCTTCCTGGACTATGGTCTCTGAGTTCGCTTCGGTTTCTTGATTTGTCTGATAATTTGTTGGAGGGTGAGATACCACGAGGGATTGACACTTTGTCTGGTTTGAGAGTCATTAGTTTGAAGAAGAATAATTTATATGGTTGGCTGCCTGAAAATCTTGGAAACTGTTTGATGCTCAAGATTCTTGATTTTAGTGGTAACTATTTTAGTGGCACTCTTCCGCTGTCAATGAGGAAACTTGGGTTGTGCAGATATCTTGATGTGAGTATGAATTCATTGACAGGAGAGTTTCCTGATTGGATTGGAGAGATGAGAAGCTTGGAATTCCTGTACATTTCTGGTAATAATTTTTCCGGTAGGGTTCCTAGTACTGTAGGCAATCTCCAATCCTTAAAAGAAGTGAACATGTCGAAGAATAGGTTCATGGGAAGCTTACCAGAGTCATTTGGGGTTGTGTAAACCTTAAAGTTGTCGATGTTGGGCAGAACTCATTCTCCGGCAATCTGCCTTCATGGCTTTTCGTGTTGGCTCTGGAGAGTGCATCTCTTTCTGTTAATAGGTACAGTGGGAACATCACCTTCCCCACTTCATGGTCGCAGTCGTCTCAAAGCCTCGAAGCTTTAGATTTGTCGTCCAATGCATTAACCGGTGGGATCCCATCAGCTATTGGGAATTTCAGTAGGCTGAAGGCCTTGAATGTATCCCACAACTCGTTAGCTGGTTCGATTCCAGCAAGTATTGGTGAACTCAACACGACTCGTGTTCTTGATATGAGTCACAATCAGCTAACTGGGAGCATCCCGGCTGAGGTTGGACGTGCTGTTTCACTGCAGCAGTTGAGATTGGATGGCAATATGCTGACTGCTCCCATTCCGACAGAGATTGGGAACTGCTCATCTCTGACCTCATTGTAAGTTGTCCTAAAGTACTATGTTTTGGAAGATCAGATTGCTTGTTAACTGACACTATTTGATCTAACATGATCTTGTTTCATCTGATAGGGTCTTGTCGCGAAATAATATCACTGGTCCTGTTCCTGGTTCGATCACAAACCTATCCAACCTCGAGGTGCTGGACTTGTCATTCAACAATTTGTCAGGAAGTCTACCGAAAGAATTGACAAATCTTTCGCACCTTGTCTCGTTTAATGTCTCCTTCAATGATCTCAAGGGGGAACTCCCGGTTGGGGGCTTCTTCAACACCATCCCACCGTCATCTGTGATTGGGAATCCATCCTTATGTGGCTCCATTGTCAAGCAATCATGCCCTGCTGTCCACCCCAAGCCTCTGGTTCTCAACCCCAACTCATCCGTCTCGAATCATGGCCCTCTTCCACCAAATCTTCGTCACAAGCGAATTGTGCTCAGCATATCTTCCCTTGTGGCCATTGGTGCAGCTGTGTTCATAGCTCTTGGAGTGGTCACGGTATCTATTCTCAACATGCACGCACGCACATCCATGGCACGGTCTGCTGCTGCGTTCACATTCTCAGGAGGCGACGATTTTAGCCCTTCCCACGACACCGAAGCTAACTATGGGAAGCTTGTGATGTTCTCTGGAGAAGCTGATTTTGCTACCGGGGCTCAATCTCTGCTCAATAAAAACTGTGAGCTCGGACGCGGTGGTTTTGGGACTGTTTACAAGACGGAGCTTCGAGGGGGACGCTCCATTGCCATCAAGAAGCTTAATACCACAAGTTTGGTGAAATGTCAAGAAGATTTCGAGAGGGAAGTTAAAACATTAGGCAAAATCAGACACCAGAATCTGGTGACACTCGAAGGATATTACTGGACGCCTTCGTTGCAGCTGCTCATTAACGAGTTTGTCTCTGCCGGAAGCTTGCACAAACATCTCCATGATGGAGGGGACGATATCTGCCTCACGTGGCATCAGAGATTCAACATAATCCTCGGTACTGCTAAAGGCCTAGCTCATCTGCACCGGATGAATGTCATTCACTACAACATGAAGTCGAGCAATATTCTGATAGACGTTTCTGGTGATCCGAAGGTGGGAGATTTTGGCCTTGCACAGCTGCTCCCAGCATTGGACCGTTATATCCTAAGCAGCAAGATTCAGAGTGCACTTGGGTACATGGCCCCAGAGTTTGCGTGCCAAACTGTGAAGATCACTGAAAAATGTGATGTGTATGGGTTCGGGGTGTTGACTCTCGAAGTGTTGACTGGGAAAAGGCCCGTGGAGTACATGGAAGACGATGTGGTGGTGCTGAGCGACATGGTGAGGGAAGCATTAGATGAGGGGAGGATAGAGGAATGTATCGACAAGAAGCTCAAGGGTGGTTATCCAGTGGAGGAGGCAGTTCCAGTAGTGAAGCTTGGTTTGATTTGTGCCTCTCAGGTGCCGTCAAATCGCCCCGACATGGAAGAGGTGATAAGGATTTTGGAACTCATCCAATCTTCATCAGAAAAGGAAGAAATGGAATCATAAGCTACAAGAGAAAGATTATAAGTTAAAAAATGTTGGTATCAGGTGAAGAGGAATCCAGTTTCTGTTTCAATATACGAAGAAAGTAGGTTGGCCATGAATCCTTCCTCTCTCTCTCTCTCAGATGAAATCTTTCATTAGTTTTGAATTCTCCTTTGTGAGTAAGAATATGTTTGTTTTGTTCCTTACATTACTGGATTTCTGTTCACCAGCTCCAACTCCCGTGATCTCTCTAGTTATAGTATACTTGTGTTGTCTGAAAAATGCTACCTATACCTTACATTCTTATTTCTTTTTGCTTGTTGGTTAGGTTTCTGCAAGTATTTCGTGAAAAAAAGAAATGGAATTTGTCTATTTTCTTAACGTCATATTAATATAGTTGTTACTCGCGAGTATTCTTTGCCTTGTAGACCAACGAGATATGAATCTATAAAGGTCTAACTAGTAAGCATATAGTTTGGGTGGTTCCATTATTACAACTTGGATGCGAAGCACTCCTTGGATGTTTCTTAGGCCACAAAATAATCACGCGAAGCTATTGACTTCTTAATTCTTATCTCGTAGGGTTCTTGATTGCAATTAATAACACCCTCTTTTAACTAAATGAATCAACACCATCTTTTGATATGCTTACTTCCTAAGTGAAGGTACACAGCATCATCGCTAATCACGTTATTGCATCATAAAATTTGCAAGCACGTGTAGTTAGTTATGTTCCATTTAGAGGAAAAAGGCATACATTAATAAATGAGAGAGAGAGAGAGAGAGGACCAATCTCAAGGCCATCAACAACTGCAATAGATTGGAGGAAAAAAAAAGATGAGAAAAGGAGGGCTATGGTTTTTTGGGAAAATTGTTTTAAAAATTTGTACCAGGAAATAACTTTTGGTATTATGGGGCATTGCTTTATGGGACAGAATGATGGAGCCATGCAACAACTTTTATTTGAATAGGTAAGTTGGATGGAGCATAAGCATGATGATTAGTATATGTCAAAGATGTATAAGTGGGGACACATTCAATGTTAATGCTCATTTGGCATAATAATAATCATTTCATTGATTAAAGTGAAGCATGCCCTCTATATTTCCACATTCCACCCAACACCAACAACAAAGTCTTCATTATAATTTTTTTTTATAAACTCCAATCTTCATTATTGTTATACGTTGCATTCATGATGTTGGGACAAAATATAAACAATTGCACGCTTGCACTGTAAATTCAAGACAAAAATATTGAATAATCCTGTAATTTGAACATTATCACACTACTAACAAATAACAAAAAACAAAAAAGGGAAAATGGCTATATCTTACAAATAAGAAGCTTCCACTTTAGCCCAAAACTGATCTTGCACAAAGATCCTATTTAAAAAAAGCAGTGTACATTTTTCTATCATGGCAAAAGGATTATAATTTACCAATGGCTCTCTGTCATTTGTTATTCCCGCTTCACGTATTCGGTATGTCTTCCTCTTGTTTGGGGTTTAACCTGTAATCCTAATCATCCCAGCCATTCTCCCATCCATCTCTTTTAGGAGACCTAGAGGTGAGTCCATCAGCAGAGACACTTCTTACTTGGTGTCCAGAGGGCGACTTCACTGCAATATCTTCGTCCCAATCATCATCCCAATCATGATCCCAACCCTCGGAGCCATCCACATTTTCAGTAGATATTGGAATGCCCATTTCAAGCTCTTGATATGGAACTCCATCCTGCTGGTTTCTCTTCCTAAATCTGCAGCAAGCCCATGACCCTCCCAAAAGTAATGTTACGAGGAAGGAAGCATATACGGCATATATTGGGTGCACTTGCTTAGAGTAGAAAGAGAGCTGCTGAATAATCTTGTCCACGGAAGCAGACTGGACTAGAACAAGTTCGCATGGGGCACCTCCAGAACTCACTATCAGTTTATTGCTCTTGCCCATAGAAGATGATATATCTATCTGCAAAGCATGGATCCATTAATGAAGAGGAAATAGGAATAGAAAACAGAGCGTAAGACACATAGAACCAGGTCATATTAAATTTTAAGTAGTCTAAAAGAGAAGTTCATGACATTTAGGGTGGGAGCATAATAACACAATCAAAGTCCTTACAGCATCAACTGGCAAGGTTAAAATATGTCATTCTTCATATGCGTTATCTCATATTCTAAACCCCGCAGTTTTGCATGAATGAATAATTTCATATTATTGCTTAGGCAGGTATCCTATTCATCTAGATCCTATGGGTTACAAAACTCCCTTTGTTAGTAAATAATACTCATTTTCCACCTAGCAGTCCAGCATCATATACACGCACAAATTTGCAGTACTTCTCTTTATTAGTTATTACTCTAATCATCAGTTTTCAAATTATATATAATTATTGCAGTGGATTAGCACAAACTTATAACTTATATCGTCATCACATAGAAGCCAATAATTTCCAAATACTGATTTTTCTAAATAATATGTATATGTATATATATATATGAGAACTTAATAAAATAAATATAAATATATATATATATATATATATATATATATATATAAATTGTAACCAGTCATTTGTTGTACAACTTATATGTTTCCTTAATCATCATAATGTCATTTTTACATGATCCATTCGGAAAAGTGAAAACTGTCAGGAAGAGTTCAAATTATAGACAACCTAAATAGAAGATTTCAAACATCATAATGCATGTGACAAGTGAGACAAACAACCCAATGAAGAAAATTCATGCATACCAACAATGAAGATCTATACCTTTTTACATTTATGTTTGGGCACTTCAACATCTGCTAAAATATTTTGCAAAGAATTAGGTAGTTTGACATTCACTTTTAAAGTAATGTCCCCTTTATTTATCACCACAAGGAACACATTTTCTGACCCTGCCAAAATAAAGTAAGTGCGGTTATTGCTCTGCAGGAGACCACATGTAGAATGAGTAAAGTAATTGACCCCAACAAAAAGTGAAATGAAAAAAAAAAACTATTAGCTTTCTTAATCGCACAAGTGAGAACCAAAAAATTCAGGATCCTTATTCAAGAGCTAAAGGTTATAGGAGCAGACACTGTTCTCCTCTCTGTTCAAATAGGCATATACATTGAACCGGAACCTCCATGAGAAATAGAATAACATTTTAGCATCAGTACAGAAGGTCTAATGCATACTATGTAGGGTATATTATCAACTCAAAGCAATCATCAACTCTCTAAGTCTAGATGGGTAATGATTCTGGACTTATCACATTTAAATACCCCCTTTAACAATATTGTAGAAAGTCTTGTGTATCAAACATACATTCTCAAATAACTCTAGAATTGGTGCGAGGGAACAAAATAGTGCAATCAAAGAACCGTTCCATTCTATCAGCCAATTATCCACACATAATAACAAGTTGGCTCTGAATTATCTTCGTCCTGTACTGAGACATAGAAGTCTGTCAGCACTATCTAGTAACAACTAACAATCATAACCACTAAATGCTGTATGATGAGATATTCTCCTACTACCGCAACTAGAGTAGCATGGTCATGAACTTCCTAAACAGGCTACATTCAAGACTCTGCTCCTACCAAACGTATCCCAGGTACAGGAAACAACTGGAAGTAAGTAATATCGCATATATATAATCTGAGACGGAATTAAAATACCATCTTGCATGCAAACAAAGGAATTAGATACAACCAAATTTAATATATAATAGGAGAACCAGTACCACCATCTTTCGAGATTTTAATGCAGGAAAGCATCCTTTGCCCCCTGCAACTACTAATTGATCCATCGCAGCTGCCATTCTCGTCTGGCTTTGGCATGGTCGCACCATTGCCTCCATCTAAACTGCCATTCTTATCACCCGTGGGTGGGCTAGGAGCACCTAAACTTTCAGTGTCATTCTCAGGTTTGTTTGGTCCCTTCGGATCAACTGGTAATGTCACATTACTATTAGTCTCATTGCCCGTCTGAGATTCTTTCTGCTTCTCTAATTGAGGCTTTTCTGTATTTATTGAACTCACATTGGTTTTCGAACCATTAACTGGGCTTGCAATTGGCGAAACCTACAGATCAAAAATCACTTATTATCTAAATTTTCATCTATGGAGAACGAGAAACCGAACCACACTCCCCAATACATACACGCGCGCGGAGAAAAGCTTACCTGATAAGTCGTAGTAGCATTTTCCCCCTCACTAGCAATCGATTTCCGTAGATGAAAAACTAAAGAGGCATTGCAAGTGGTAGAAACAAATAAGAATACGAAGACAATCGCAACAAACCCATTTTTATCCATTCCACAAAACCTCCAGCTTCTATACACCCAAATTTCTAGCTTGTTCCGATCATTCCAATCGAAACGAAGCCAAATAACTCATTTTTCCAGCAGAATGTTTATCTCTCCCTATTAGGCTTAGGATTTACGCAGTACAGACCACGAGTAGCTTCAGGATAAATGAGATATGAAATACAATGAATCCAAAACGGGGATGTATTCGAAAATTAAAGCTGGATGAATTCGGAAATCAAGCGAACTGATGAACGAATGAATTTAGGGTTTATGAATCGTTGGATCTAAACCATGAACAGAAAACGAGAACGCACCAGTGTTAATCGGCTTTTTACTCCAGCAAGCAACTAGTTGTCTACAGTTGATCATCTAAGAGACGATCTGCTCCAATCAAAAGCTGACACGTTTTACATGCCTAATTGGGCCTTATTTATAGTATGCCCGTCGTAAGACGAGGCCCATCGATTTTGGGTCTGACTTCTGAGGAGCATCATTGGGTTAGTGAATTAGTAAAGTTTCTTTTAACTGAATTTGTTGTTTACTTTTTATTATTGATAAATGCGATAAATTCACAATTGTGAGGTAATAATTCGGAAACGATACAGACAAATAAACTATAAACAAACTATATTAGAAGATTCAAATTTATCATTTTTTCCCAATCAGAAGCTTACAAAACCACCACAAATGTAATTATATATAATTGGAAGATTAAAGCAATAATGATCACATTCACACCCTATGAATTTATGCACAGGAAATTCTTATGGTTATTGCTCGCCTTTCCGTCGATACCAAGATGGTATTCGCTGAGCTTATAAGCTCATGTAAAGTGTTTAGTAAAATAACCTTCTAAAATGCTTAGAAGCTGTGAAAATAAACTCCATCAGTTTATAACCTCTTTAAAAAATAAGTTCCCCAATCCCAATTTATTTTTTCCTAAGCTTATAAGCAACAATGAATTTACTAAAATAACATTATTATGGTTCGTTATTTCCTACATATACTTATTAATTTCACCCAATCTCTTTAATTTATTTTTCTCATCAGATTCTTTCTTTAGCTTATAAATTCAATTATCCAAACATTTTGATAACTTATAAGCTCTTAAAATATCTTATAAACTCTCTAAAATAAGCTTAGCCAAACAACCTCCAACTAATTTGAGTTTGAGAATAGGTTTTCTCATCTTGATGTTTGATTTTCTATTTTATATTATAAAGTAGTATAATTATGTCTAAATGTAATATTATAGCTGGCAAAAGTAGCAGGCCGAGTCGGTTCGGCCCAGATGCGTCGGGCTTTTACATTTTTCGGACTTAAAAATATGAAGCACAAACCAGCCCCAGGCGGGCTTTCGGACGGATAGACTTTTTTAGATTAATTTTCTAATATTTTTATATATAAAATTAATATTTTTAATTATAAAAAATTATATAAAATATAATTAATATTATTAAATAATTATAGATATGTATATTAGATAATATTATAAATATATATATTTTTAATAAAATACCTGACGAGCTTTTTTAGTCCGAAACCATGGGCTTTTTTTGCTCGAAGCCCAGTAGGCCGGGATTTTTTTTCCAGCGGACTTTTAGGCACGATTTTTTTTTCGGGTCTTTAAATTTTTAAGCCCAAACCCGGATACGGATGGATTTTTCGGGCCGAGCTCATTTTGCCGGCACTAGGTAATATATGTCTAGAGGACCATATGATTTTTTCTCCTTACCATAAAAAAAGAAGAAGGAAATATCTATGGGCCGGTGAGATGTGCAGATTAAAGCAAATTAAGGTTGTCTACTTTATTGCTAAGGAAGCCTCTTACAATGAAACACAAATTCAATGAAACAAGAAAGCATAAAGTGGAAAAATAACAGTCTTGGTTGCATAGTATGCTACCTTTGCCTCATAAGCTCTCTTCCACTTCACGCTTGTAAAGTTGGATTAACTATATTCTATTTATATATAATTTCTTAATCATATATCTATAACCATCAATATTAGTTTTTTATTATTATTTTAAATATATACACATAAATGGTAGTTAACCTAGAAATCATATTACGACAATCACTCAACCCTTCCTATTTATGTAATATGAGTCAATATATTCCCCAATACTAATACAAAAAATGAAGAGGGGTCTCTTGTACATCTGTCCTACATGCAGACATTGATATTTTTTAGAGTAAATGAAATTTGATATATATTTTTTCAATATAAATGATATTTTTCTTTAATGTAAATTATATTTTTCTTTATAACAAATAATATTTTTATTCTTGCGTACGGTATAGACGGATGTAAAATAGTTTTTGTGAATAATGAAAATTTACTCAAAACGTTGACCTTGAATAGTTGTTCTTACAATATAACAAAGTGGCATCAGCATCAAACACTTAGAGTTTATATAAAGTGAGACTATTATACATGATACATCAATACCTAATGCTTAATAATAACATAATATGATCAAACAAATATAAGAGAAGAATTAGATTATTGGACATCATAATTTTTGCATCCGAATTCACAAACTTGTCTTCCTGGAAGAGACCAAAATTTGTAAATACGATTCAAGGCAACCGGATGATGAACTAAATTCACTCTACGGAATCCCATTTTGAAAATCAAATTTCGAATGAAAACTTAAATAACGCAACGACTTGCAAAGATGACTTTGAACGACGCATCCATCATTATAAGTTTCCACCTATAATAATAATTGTTGTAAACTGCGTCACATATATAAATTGTTGCCCTCTCATTTACTTACAATAACCTATCTGCCTTGCAGCCTTTTCATCCTATCCATTTTAATGCTACTGTCCTATTCTTGATCACTTTTTTTCTTAAGTTTGCTTGTGAGTTCGTCTCAGGGATTCCCTCTGTCTAAATTCCCACACTCGTACCCGAAACACACACTTGTGAGCACACCCATTGACATATATATATTCATGCAAGTAGTAGTTCAAGATTTGCTATCGTCGGAGATGGCGAAAGTGGAAGAAATCGCAGCGATTTTCAAGAGGTTTGGCGACGAGCAAAGCACGTTGCTGGACCAGTACGAGCGGCTGTCGTTCGAGGTGCAGCTCAACAACGCCATGCTGGGCCGGAGCCTGTCCGAGCCGGCGGTGCCGCGCCGCCATGAGCCGCCGAAGCCGCCGGTGGCGAACGCCGGGAGACAAAGGCGGAGGGCGGCGGGGTTCAAGAAGGTGATGAGAAAGTTGTTCAGCCCCATTCTTGGGAAAAAGGGATCAAGGAAAGACGGAGAGACTGAGGCGAACAAGAATCCACTTTTTTGCAAGAATTTTAGCAGATCTTTCAGGGTTTGATTAATCAGTTTATATTACATAATTATTGGGATTATTGTTTCAGTCACAGTTTGTGATCTAGTTTATGTATGTAGTATTATATATATATGGGCACATCTGAGATTCCCGGCAAAAATGAATTTCGTCCCTGAAAATAACAAGATTTTAGGAATTTGCAATTATGCGCGTCGTTTCAATTGTTCGCCTTTTTCTTGAGTTTGTTATAACCTTGATTTCTTGTTTAAAGCACAACCATTTGTATTCTGGCTGGGTTCTTGTATATATATATATATATATATATATATATATATATATATATATATATATATATATATATATATATATGTATGGGTTGATCTAGTGAACTCATAAACTTAGAAGCATGATAAGGCGTTGAATATAATGCATAAACGGTATAAAGTTGTGATATCGAAAACTTTCTAAAATGTTGCACAATAAAATAATTTTAGAAAGTTTTAGTTATACACAACTTTATACCGTTTTGTGCATCATCTTCAACGTCTTATGCATGGTTCGCAGAGTTCGCAAAAAAGATGTGGTTCTCATTTGATCCACTATATATATATATATATTGTTTATAGATTGTGGTGGATTATGATATATAATCTGAATTATATTTATATGTATTATGTAAACTATATTCTAATTCATATTTATTTAACTTCAAATCGTTAGTTTACAGCATGATAATACTATTATTATCTACAGAGACACGATTACTAGAATCTATGCAAACATTAAACTTTGATGAAGTCAGCACTTCTACTCGGTGGGCTACGGCCGCCCGTGCATCGAGTTCGTTAATTTTTGCTATTAATTTCAATTGACAGCTTTCAAATTTGAATTCAAATATGTATTTTTGATGTACATGAGTATCTTCACAAAATGAATAGTCATTTGTAACTGTTCTCTAAACAATATTATTTGTTTCTCAACATTTATTTGATTATAAAGTATTTGCATACGATCGAACACCAATTCCGCCACTTCCAACTAAAAAACCAATGTTCTTAAAAAACTCATTTTCTAAAAATATAATTAAATTGCTCATAAATATGCCTAAGGATTTAAATGAGACCCCTATCTAACGGGACAAGGTTAGGGACCAACTTATCCACCTGAAGAGCCAATTACTAGCCCTTTTGACTAAAAAGATATTTAGTAGTCGAGTATTGTAGGGATAATAACATATAATAACCTAACGTTTCATAATTTTTTACTTAATGTCATCCGGTGAGTTTTTGACGCCCATATGTTTATGTGGCTAGTCGGAGAGCCCACGTTCGCAATCCACGTAATAAGGGGTAACAGATTATATCCCAATGTTGGACCTTTTCACTTAGTGTCCCAACGTTAGCAGCATATTATTAAAACATCTCACGTTTCATAATTTTTCACTAAATGTCATTTGGTGAGTTTTCGGCACTCATATGCTTACATGACTCGTCGGAGAGTCTACGTCTACAATTCATGTAAATAATTAAAAAAATAATTATAGGAAATGACGTTATTCCTTGCATGCGGCTTCAAAATTGGTCAAAGTTCTAAACGATCTCATCATCGAATCGAATCGATGATAAATGGTCATCGGAGATGGTATTGAGGGTGTTCGATCTACTATGTCAGTGTGCGTAGGGAAGGACTGGGATGTTGTGCGTGGCGCCGGACTGGTCGTGGTGTCGAAGAAGATACTTAGGATTTCACATGTGATGAGTGAGAGAGCAATGAGGGTTCTGAACCTGGTCTCGAGGTTCTCAACAACGGCAATGGCGTTGTAGGAGATGATGCATATCAAAGTGGTGTTGAAGTTGTGCTTGGTCTGCAAGTCGAGTGTGGGGTGAAGACGAAGGAGAGGGAAGGGGAGATCTTGAAGCCGTATGCGAGAAATAACGTTGTTTCCTAATTATTATTTTAATTATCTATATGGATTGCAGATGTGGACTCTCCAACGAGCCATGTAAGTATATGAGCACTGAAAACTCACCAAATGACATTAAGTGAAAAATTATGATACGTTAGGGATTTAATTAACATTATGTTAATATTAGGACACTAAATGAAAATGTCCAAACTTTTGATATAACTGTTACTATCCCTTATCTATGTGGATTGCAAATATAGACTCTCTCATGTACCACGTCTAAGTATATGAGCACCGAATAGGGCTGTATACGAGCCGAGCTGAGCCGAACACTACCAAACTCGAGCTCGGCTCGAGTTCGAATTCGAGCTTTAAATTGAGCTCGAGCTCGATTCGTTATAAAATTTTTGAGCTCGAGAGCAGCTCGAATTCTGTTCGATAACTACTCGTTTATGAGACATATTCGAACTCGAGCTCGAACTTTGCTTGTGTTCGACTTTGCTCGTTTTCGAGCTCGAACTCGGTTTGATAATGTGTTATTAGAGCTCGAGCTCGACTCTGCTTAAAATACTATTTTAGCATAATTCACTCCATGATTCCATTAATTCAAATGATGCATAGTCTACTAATCAATTACAATCAAACAACAATTACAATGAGAAGTTTAACAAGATTCATTACCAAATGAAATTTTCACAACTAGCACAAGAAAAAAAGTGTTTGATTCTAACTAGTTTTGGATGAGATTCATATTAGAAAAAAATGTCTTCTAACTAGTTTTGGATATAAACTATACAATATATAAAATTAATATACTATTTAATATCATTCGAATACATCTACTCCATTCATCTGCTTACGAAATATTATTATTATATTTATCTCATAGTAAATTAATTATGTAAATTAGATATAAAATTAATATACTATCTAATATTAGAGCCGACAAAATTGGCCCGACCCGATGGGCCAGTCCGAGGTACCCGAAATTGGGATTGGGTTGGGCTCGTAAAAATAGTGGCCCGAAAAAATTCGGGCCTAAAAGCTCACCACATAGCCCATCGGTGACCGACTTTGGGGCTAAAAGCCGGGTTAACAGGCCAAAAAGCCCGCCCACACATTTAAATTTTTATATTTTATATTAGTAGTAAATACTAAATAGTAAATATAGAAAATAAAATTGATGTTAGTAGACATAATTTATCTTATTTATTTTGAAATTGATGTTAGTAGACTTAATTTATTTATTGTTATCATATTTTTTGAAATTAAAATAATATTTTGAAATTAAAATAATATTTTAGTAAATTAAATATTAGGCGAGATGGTGATGGGATGGCTACCATATATGGCCCAGATAGCATTTGTACTATATATTTTAGCCCGATAAAACAAGCCCAATGGCCGGTACCCACCGACCCGAATACCCTTTTGCCACTCTATCTAATATCATTCGAATACATCTACTTTATTCATCTACTACTTATTATTATTATTATTATTATTATTATTATTATTATTATTATTATTATTATTATTATTATTATTATTATTATCTCATAGTAAATTAACTATGTAAGTTAGATGTTATTCATTTTATAATTATAATTATAGAGATATAAATATAACTATGTAATTCATACTTGTATATTTATACGTTATAATGATCTATATTGATATTCTTGTTCATAAATAACTTAGTAGATCATGTTATTTTTTTAGTTTTCCAACTCAATATTTCATTTGATTAATTAATTGTTAATTTAATGATTTTATTTTATAATACACATGGAAATATATTTATTAAGATATGATTAAAATATAAAAACACATATATAATTGTCAAAAGTTTAAAGTATATGTGAAACATAAATATTTGGTATTATGAACTAATAATATAGATCGTATATTATATAAATTGAATATACTATTCAATATCATTCTATTATATTTACTTTTCAAAATCTACTTATGAGTTATAAATTATAATTGTTTTATCTCATAGTTACTTAGTTATATAAGGTAGATGAACTTTATATTAAAATTATGAATTATTATTATATTTATCTCATAGTCAATTAGTTATGGAAGTTATTTGTCAATTTGTTTTTAAAGTTATAATTATAGAGATATAATATAATTATGTAACTCATGTATACTTGTATACTTATGCATTATAATTATCTAAATTGATATTTTTGTTCATAAGATAACTTAATAAATCATATTATTATTTTTTTAGTTTTCAAATCAACATCTCATTATATTATTTAATTGTTCATTTAATGATTTTATTTTATAATACACATGAAAATATATATTAAGGTTTGATTAAAATAATATATATATATATATATATATATATATATATATATATATATATATATATATATATATATATATATATATATATTTTATATAACCAAAAATATATATATATCAATCCAAAAATAGAATATGAATGAAAATTCTAAATTTTGAATTCATTAATTTTTCAACTGATTCATCAACTTTCATAATTAATTATTTAGTTTTAGGATAAGAATGGTTTATTGAACCAAATCTCTCTCTCTCTCTATATATATATATATATATATATATATATATATATATATATATATAATAAATGAATATACTATTCAATATCATTCAATTACATTTACTTTTCAAAATATTATAGTATATAAATATGATAATTAGTTAATTAGTTATATAAGTTAGATGAAATTTATACTAAAATATATAAATAATTTATTATCAGTACTTCATTTATATGCTTATTTGTTGCTAAATAATTATAATGAATATCTATTTTATAATTTATTATTAATTTAATTATTTTAATATATATAAATAATTTATTATTTTATACGTTCGTGAACATATCCGGATTTAGGTTCGCGAACATGTTCGAATAAGAGTTCGCGAACATGGTCAAATCAGGGTTCACGAACATGTTCGCGAACTGACTCGTTTGAGTTTGAGCCAAACATGTTCCCGAGCCTACGAGCCGAACATCTCTAAGCTCGAGTTCGGCTCGATAAACTTATCGAGCTCGATTCGAGGCTCGAGTTCGGTTCGTTTACAAAATGATCGAATTTCAAACGAGCCTTTTTCGAACCGGGCTCTGAATAACTCACGAACGTTTTGTTTGTTCAGACCTTATCGAAAACTCATCGAAGAACATTAAATGAAAAATTATAAAACGTTTAAGATTTTATTAATAATATGTTAATGTTGGGATAAGAATGAAAAAGTCCAAATGTTAAGATATTATGTGTTATTATACCTAAATTTGTAATATTTGAAGTGACTAATTATTAACTAAAAAGCTGAAACAAATTGGTCAAAGTGAATATGAAACAAAGACCACATTTTCATTTTTTTGAATATGAAATTCACCCTTATCCATTTTTCTTCATCAGCCCGCAAAATTTTCTGCATTCAATCCGCCCTTCTTCTTCACCATCAACTCAATCCACCACCGTAAATTTCAGGTATTCACCGCTCCCATCAAAGAAAAACACGATCTTTACGGACACACGAGCACCAGAAAACTGTAAGTTGAAGATTTTCTTCGAACCGTTGCTACAGCTCCAGAAAAGCTCGAAGTGTTGGAAAAAGTCCATAAAAAGGAGAAATTTAAACAATTGCTGAATTCAATCGTCTACTCGTCTCTTTGATTTCTTCGGATGAGTTTGAATTGGCGTTGAAGCTCAAGTCCAATTTATCGTCTCTCGGGTTATTCCCAGATGTCTGGACTCATTCAATTTTGGTGAACGGTTTCTGCAAGAGCAACGCGGCAATGGAAGCGAGAAGTGTTCTTCACTAGATACTGGAAAACGGATTGGAGCCAAATGTCCACTTTCACCACAATGAACAACTCGTTTTGTGAGAATGGAAGATTGCGGGATGCATACGAGGTGTTCGACGTAATGTCTAAGATAGGATGCGAGCCCACGATCAACACACATAAATGCTTGTTGAAGGGTTTGTGCTACGTCGGTAGAATAGAGGAGGCTTATGACTTATTAGGAGGAATTAAGAAATCGATCGTCAATCCAGCTAGATATCTACACTTACACTGCAATGATGGATGATTTATGTAAAGTGGGCCGTTCAAACGAGGCATTCGAGTTGCTCGTTGAAGCTCTAATAATGGTGTTGATGCCGAATGTAGTAAGGTACAACACTCTGTTCAGTGGGTACTTCAAAGAGGGCAAGCCCTTGCTCGATTTTGGCCCACTGAGGCAGATGAGGGAGAGGAATGCAAGCCCAATTACATTAGCTATAGCATGTTGCATGAACTGTTGAAATGGGGCAAAATCAGAGCAGCATTGCAAGTGTATAAGGAGATGGTTGGAATTGTTTACCGCTTGGATGAGAGGATGGTGAACACCTCTCAGCCAAAATCTTATTGAGAGGTTTGTGCAGGTATGCGAGGAAGGAGAAGGATGTGTTGGATGATGCATACAATATGTTTAACGAAATGAGGAATGGGAAATATGCCATTCATCAAGAAGCATATGAGCTGGTGGTTCAGGCCTTGTGCTGCAATGGGAGAGAGATGGAGAGAGTTTTGAGTGAGATGATTGGTATTGGATTTTCACCCAAGACTTTCGCCTTCAACATTGCTATTCATGCTCTTTGTTGTTGCGGAGAGGTTGACAAGGCTTTGGCAGTTTTGACTTTTGATGATGATGCACAAAGACAGAAATCCGAGAGAGGGATTCCATTCATTGCGTTGATAGATGAGCATATTCTGCAGGGAAGGTTATTGGTGGCTGCTTGTGTTTATGGCTTGGCTTTCAAAAGAGGTGTGGTCCCAAAGAGGAAACCTGAATCATATTTGGGGAATGGAATGGAATAGACATTTTTTAATGTATCAGCATTTCATTCTTATGTAATATATCATCTGCAACATATACAAGAACGAATATATTTGATTCTACAAATCCTGACCCACTTCTGCATGATATACAATATGAAGGAAGTTTCAGTTACAAACCATACTTACATAATATCCAAAATCTTCTTACTGCAGAACTTGATGGATACTCTTCAAATTCGACACAAAGAAAATGCAGGGTTTCAAAGCCATGGAAGACTTCCAAAATGATCAAAGCAGGCTAAGCACGACTCATGTACTGCCCTGCTCTGATGTCTATCAGAATTGTATCACCGGTGTTTACAAATAATGGAACTGATACCACAACACCAGTTTCAACAGTAGGAGACTTTGCTCCTCCTGCAAACATATAGAAATGATGGATATAAACACATACTAATAATTAAAAAACCTGGCACAATTTGGTATGAGGTTCATTCGCAAAGAGTTTGCTCTCTCATTCGATTTTTTCCTCTTTTCTGTTCATCATGAGAATTATATGTTTCAATGCATAGACACACATGTTGGGGGCGGGGGAGATGAGAAACTAAAAAAGGGATATATGGAAACACATATTATTACCTTGAGCTGTGTCACCCTTTAAACCGGGATCAATTTCAGTCACCTTCAACTTCACAGTTATGGGGAGTCCAAAATCAATGACTTACAGCAATGTCAATGGTCAGTATTGCTTGAGCACCGGCAATATGTTTTAGTCTGGAAGAAGAAGAAGAAGATACGTTTGAAAGGTGAAGCATCAAACTGACTTGCAGAACCAGTTGGAAAATGGAAGGTTGGAATGGCAGAAATCGGAGTTAACACTAACCTTTCCATTCCAGAATAACAAAAGCAGTCAATGCCTTCTTTCAGCCACTTGTCTTTATCTCCAACATCTACTGTATTCAGACGGGCTTCTTCATATGTATTCTGGAACACATATTTGAGGAGATGGCATAAATAGTTTCTATGTAAAATCAGACTATTTCACTGGTTCAGGAAGCTGGATGGCAAGTGATGTCGCTAGTAATGATGAAAGACCGAGCAAATAATGAAAGATGATCAGTTTTATACCATATTTAACCAAGCATAAGTAATAATTACAGCACGATGTACTCAGTGTCATACCTGCGTATGAATAAGCTGATGAATGACTTACCAAATCCATGAAAACAAACTGAACACCATCTTTGTAAGTATATTGCTTGGTCTCTTTCGATATATCAGCCTCTTCTATCTGTCAAAAGAGCAGAACAGAAAATAACCTTAGCACTCTGAACTGTGAATATTCCAAGTTATCTGTGACATTATCGACCTTTAAGAAATTTACAGTGGATATAGCTTCATAATTGTTTACCATTCTGTACTGGTATTTACATCTGAATTTCATATGGACGTACAGATCATGAATTTACTCCACCAAGTTAGAGTGAACTCACATGTACTTGGAGCCATAAAACTCTATTTATATAGAGAGGCACAATGAACTATGCTAAACTTGAGACAATGAGCTATGCTAAACTTGAGACTTGAAGCAGATTTACAACCATTTGTTTGACTATTTAGACATTACTAATTGACTTCAATTCCTGAAAAGTAATAGTAAAATATGCAACAAATCCAACAGCTCTAAAGTAGTAGTTACCTTACTCCAGCTCTGAAAGTTTTTCAACTTGATTTCCAGTCACATAATTTCGCAATGTGGTCCTTACAAAAGCTGCACGTTTCCAGGTTTAACATGGAGAAACTCTGAACAGTAAAAATAAATGCATCACAATCATACACATACAATTACAGAAAAAAAGTCCAAAACTAACCACCCTACAACACACATGTATATAGTCATTGCAGTAATCATTTTTACAAACCGTAATCTTGACATTACGGTTTGAATGTGCTTCAGATTTACTGTTCGCCACTGATCACAAGGCAACCGGTTCTACAATTGTTTCCATAATATACCGAACCGAAACATAAAACACACAGACAGATCAACAAAAAAACCAACAGCCAAAAAATGAGATCAAGCGGCCAAATTTAGGAGGGATTACCAATAACCTTCCACGGATTCCCATCCACTTCAATGTTGAGGCCAACTTTAATGTCGTTGCTCGTCAGTGCGAAAATTCCTGCAACAAAAAGACACAAAACCCCCCCCAAATATTCTCAAAACCGAAATCCTGCTAAGCGAGTCAAAAAAAAACGGCGGCATACTGAGAAATGTGGAGAGGCGGCGGGGAATCCTGAGCTGCGGCGGAGGAAAACGGATAGAACTGTAGGAAAGAGAGGAAGACAGTGGCCGGAAGCAGGGGCATTAGAAACCGGAGATTCCCTCCATGCCGGAATCGGAATCCAACGGCGGTTAATGCTGCAGACTTGGATAAGGAAGAAGAGCGAAATACAAACATATGAATTTCTATTCTGCTTTTCTCTTTTCTTGGGTGGAGAGATTGGGCCCATCAAATATTGGGCCAATTTCTGAAGGCCCAAACCCAGTAAGAAAATTGGTGACGGCAGTGTGAGATAAAGATGGCGTCATCAAGCATCAGCTGAAAAGCAACAAAATAACCGACGAGGCAAAGGCAATGATGATTGCTTCAACACAAAAACAGAGTGCCAAAAGCGTGCACCAAACAAGACGTTAAGGGACACTATCCGAGGAATACAGCTGGCAAACAACATAGTATAAACTCCAGGGCCAATCTCGTAAATTCACCCTCCCGGAATCTCTGATGCATGCGAAAGCAGCCCAATTTGCTATTTTTGTTAGTTTGGATAAAAAGCACCCCAAATATTCTTCCCCTTTTACCTTTTCAGTCTTATATTTGTCATCGAAAAAGAAAAAAAGGGATAATTTATGTTAAGAAATATCAAATTAAAGGAAAGGCAATTGACCCTTTAAATGATGGTTAGCGGACCAAAATAGGTTGCAATATAAAAAAAGATTTATTCCTATGTATGTTATTTTTATATATACATTACATGCAAGGATGTAAATAGACAAAAAGTGTAGGTAGTCATAGATTGAAAAATACGCAGGTAATACCATTATTGTATTTATATATCTGCATATCTCGCACTTGGTCCACGTAAACTATTCCAGTATAACATTTTCCGATATACATAAATTTTCATTTGAAAAAACATTAGGATGGCTTTATAAGTCGAAAATTGTTCTAGTATAACATTGATCTCCTATATAAATATTAAGAAAAAATAAGGATATCTATATAGGTCGGACTTAGATTTTCGTTGGAATCTATAGGTTACTGCATAGTAGCAAAATTTACTCGATATTTAATTTTGCGAGTCATCTTCATCAATTAAAAAAAAGGAAAATTGGAGGAATGAGAGGAATATTTAGTGATTCATTAAATTTGTTTGGTGTGAGTGTGAGTTGAAAGGAATGTTCTTACCAAATTCGATATTGACATTACAATACAATAATATTATCCCGTTCATCATATTTGATCATTTAATTCTATTTCAGTACGTTTACAAATTTATTTTTAATAAACATTGTCTCCATCCAAAAATCAATGATTTTACCTATATTCAAATCACTTATTTATAAAAAAGTTCATTATCCACTCATTTTACACTTATTTTAATCTCATTGAATTTATTAAAGTTCATGTCAATAATAGTTGAGATTATATATCGTCTTAAAGGAGTAGTTACACTATTTAATTCTTGCACGGGAAATTCGGATTAGGAAGTATTACAAGTTACGATTACGAATGAAGGGAGACAATCATCATTTATATTTTGGTCCCTGATTATTTAATTCCAAATAGTAGATTCTGAATTTGCCAAGACTCAATTTTTACAGTAAGAATAGGAGGTGAGATGGACGACAAGAGCTGAATCATATCGCCGCCGGGATCAGCTTCTCACCGTCACCAGAATATTCAAGTCCGGCCACGGCGGCGGCTTCGAGAGAGTCAGAAGGCTTAGTTGTTGCGTCAAACAAGTCTTCAAGTAAAGCCGCAATCTATAGACCAATCATGTCACTTGCTCTTCCTCAAACACAAATTGCTTGTCCAAAAAGAAATATTTTTTAAGTGAGAATTTGGTGAGCTCCCACTTCCAAGTTCGGATTTATTTTTACTGTTCAGTTTTTATAGATTTCAAAATCGACAATCTTTTGCTTTCCTAAATTTTAGTTTTGCTTGTTATTTCAACGTTATTCTGCTTTTTCATTAGTTGTTTGGAAATGGAGGGTGGGGTGTGCATGAATGGGATTTGCGCTTCTACCAACTCTATGGAATGGAAAAAGGGTTGGCCTTTGCGATCCGGTGGCTTTGCTACTCTCTGTGATAATTGCGGGTACATCTCTCTCTCTCTCTCTCAACAGTTAGGTCTAAGGGAACGAAAATCTTGGGAGTTTTCTTGGCGTGATCAATGTCTAAATTGCCTTTAATCCTTCTTGTGGTTGTCTGGGAATCAATGTGCAGCTCTTAAGTTTCGATTCTTTAACTCATTACAGAACATGATTCTGTTAATTGTGTGTGTGCTTAACTGTCAAGTTCCTTTTTCCCTTTTGAGATAAATATGGTAGCAGCAATCCAGGATGCTTGGATCTGATATCCCAGCAATTTCTTCAAACGATAATAAAAATAACAAAGATGTGGCAACTGGCAACTAAGGTGAATAGCAGTTTAGATGTGGCTCTAGTACTTTTGGAGACCTAAACCAGTAGTTTGTGTGGGAAAGGTAATTTTTCTCAGTTCAAGAATTTGAATCTCCCAAAACAAGATTTGGTTTTGATTGGAGGCAGCTAAGCTCAAGTTTTACTTTTTTAAAGTCATAATCATGAAACTGTTGTTCCTATTATTTTTCTACTGTATGATTGTTGATCATTTTTATGCTCTTCTAACCTGGAAGAAATCACCTTACATCTGGCTCAAGAATTTACCTTCTTGAGTTTGTGCTAACTTTATGAAACAAGGCCTATCAGGGACATCCAAGCAGTGTGCCTCGTTGTGTAAAAGAAAGAGGTCTCGGGTTTAATCATCAGCTCCCCTTCCCCAACTAAAAGAAAAAGAAAAACACAAGTGTTGTTTATTCCAATTGATGAATACATGAAAACGACATAATTCTTGTAAATGGGTTGTCAACAGGACTGCCTATAAAGATTTGGTCTTCTGTGAAACGTTCCATTCAGAGGAAACAGGTTGGAGGGAATGCAATTCATGTGGGAAGGTGAGAAAGCAGATTGCTTGTCCTTCAGCTTCTTATGATACTTCGTCTTCTCTCTTGGTAGAGCTTGACTCGAAAGCTTTGCAGCGTCTTCATTGTGGATGCATTGCTTCCAGTACGTTGCTAGAGCTACTCGACACTGGTGGAGTGAATTGTACAGGCTGCAGCAAGAGTTCTACACATCCTTATGTAAGACCAATTTATGCATGCTCACAATGAGCTAGTACACGATGGTTGCCACGTTTGCTATTCTGCTGATGCATCTGACGTGCTTTTGGTACATATTTGCATGGCTTGTTAGTGTGGGAAATTGGTTCATTGTATGGAATATTGCAGTTTCACTCAGTTGTACATATCTTGTTAACAGTAAGCTTTAGTTTCTCTAACTGAGATATACTCTGATTCTGCCAAAGCCCTATGCAGACCCCATCAGAAGAAAAACATAAAGCATGTGGTCTTTCAATGGAAAACGGCACGGATAGAAATTCCGAAAGGATGATAGCTGCACAATCCGGTGATAAGGCTAAAATGGACTGCCAAGAAAACTTGCTACCCTCCCAGAATACCAATGTGACTTCAAGGAAACTCGAAGAGGATGTTGCCAGTCCCGAAAGAATAGGTTATAAATTGTTGTCGAGTTCTATTCAGTCACCTGTTGGACCATCGAAAAATTATGACATGTTCCTAGAAAGTAAAAGCCTACATAAGTCATTAGTTGAGACGAACCTGAGCATCAGCTTGTCTGCTTCGTCAAACTCAAATACCTTATCCGGGGTGATCGCTGAAGAGAGGCAATTGAACACCGCAATTTCTTCCTTTCAACAGGGTTGCAGGCCCCGCCATCTCTTACCAAGGGTACCAACCATTTTTGCCGCAGGATTAGAAACAAACTCCAGCTCTATTTCACAATTACGCGTTGCAAGGCCACCTGTGGAAGGAAGGGTTAAAAATCAGTTGCTTCCACGTTATTGGCCCCGAATAACAGACCAGGAGCTGCAGCAAATATCTGGAGAGTATCCTAATTTTTAGCTTTTTAACTAATACTTCTATGCTATTTCTCTTTGTTATCTTCTTCTTGAGCATTGTATATCCTTAATTTGGTCATTTCCAGCTCAAACTCTACCATTGTGCCCTTGTTTGAAAAGGTCTTGAGTGCCAGTGATGCTGGTCGTATCGGTCGTCTGGTTCTTCCTAAAGCATGTGCAGAAGTATGTTTCTAATCTAGCTAGTGCTGTTAGAAATAAGTGTTTTAGCCTCGTGCACTTACTACAAATGATAAGGATAAAATTTGTTTCTCTAACTACTTAGCCTGACTTGCTTTTCAGGCATATTTCCCACCTATCTCACAACCGGAGGGCCTTCCTTTGAGGATTCAGGACGTGAAGGGCAAAGAATGGGTATTTCAGTTTCGATTTTGGCCAAATAATAATAGCAGAATGTATGTTTTGGAGGGCGTAACCCCCTGCATTCAGTCCATGCAATTACAAGCTGGAGATACTGGTA
This sequence comes from Salvia rosmarinus, assembly GCA_036937905.1. Classification (NCBI taxonomy): domain Eukaryota; kingdom Viridiplantae; phylum Streptophyta; class Magnoliopsida; order Lamiales; family Lamiaceae; genus Salvia; species Salvia rosmarinus. Next base: position 63,699,868 of record CM072818.1, on the reverse strand, counting down.
CCTTAATCAAGTTTTTCTTTATCTGAGAGTTTCAGTTATTTATAAAGAATGATCAGTTCACCCTTTTGATAATAAAGTAGTAGTAAGAACATAATTCTCTAGTTTATTGATCTTATGAATAGTCACATTCCAGTAATTTGCAACGGTGTGTGAATATCAAAATTTGAAGAGCCTTTTTACTAGTAGTCCTTCCTTTTCTTACCTCCTCGCATTTTCGTGTTCAGTTACATTCAGTCGTATGGATCCAGAAGGAAAACTTCTTATGGGGTTCCGGAAAGCGTCTAACAGTGTTTCAGTACAGAAGGTTGCTACGATTTTATTCAATCCATTGTACAATACATTAACTTCGATGGTACTCTAAATTGAAAAGATATGACTATTGATTTGTTATACAGCAGGAATCACACTATCCAATTGATATGGATGCTTTTCAAGGTGATACACTTATGGGAAATGCCGAAAGTCTACCTCTAATAAGCGGCTACTCCGGCCTTCTTCAGTCGCTAAAAGGAAGTATGAGTCCTTCGATGACTCTGTTCCCTAAGCACATCTACCCTGGGAATATCAGCCCCCAAATCACTGAAAAGAACGTATGCAAGTCTGGAGGAGACAATCTTTTGCCCCAGTCTGAGCGCAAAAGAAGAAACATTGGGGCAAAGAGCAAACGGCTACTTATTGACGGTCATGATTCTTTGGAGCTGAGACTCTCATGGCAAGAGGTGCAGGATTTGCTCCGGCCACCACCAACTGTCAAGCCAAGCACCGTCTCAGTAGAGGATCATGAAATCGAAGAATTTGATGTAAGAAGACTTTTTTACCACTTTTCAAGTCGACATCAATGATCCTCTAATTGAAATTCTTATGTTTTAGTGTGATGTTCGTATTCACTTTCAGGAACCACCTGTTTTTGGAAAGAGGAGCATTTTCATAGTTCGTCTCTCCGGGTAAGAAAGAATGAAAATTAGTTTTTAGCATGAGCAAGAGGCTGCTGTCTTATTATTTGGCTATACTGATTTTTGTGGAGTAGATCGGCTAATTTACAAAATTGGACGATTCTAATATAGGGAACAAGAGCAATGGACGCAATGCGACAGTTGCTTAAAATGGCGAAAACTGCCAATTGATCTTCTGCTCCCTCCCAAATGGACATGTCAAGACAATATCAACGACCAGATGAGGTGTGTATGGTTGTATTCTTGAATAGAAAATGAGAAGAAACTTTTGATTTTCTTTCGTTCTTTAATTTTATACCGAAATTCAAAATTGAGTCAGTGTTCTTATGAAATCAGATGCTCGTGTTCTGCACCCGACGAAATGGACTCAAGGGAACTTGAGAATCTTCTCAGAATGCACAAGGGTATCATATAACACCATCCATGGCTTCTGTGGTTTAAGATACCCTTAGTGAAAAGCAGCATAAGCATTTATAATAATTTCTCTTTTTCTCTGTTCATATTCCGTTAATGCAGACTTCACCAAAAGGAGAGCATTAACAAGCCTCAAACCAGTGCACGGACAGGAATCTCAGGAAAATGTCGAAGCACTGACAAACGGAGCAGCTGCTGGGGGCAACACGAGCGAACCGGGATCTTCATCCGTCGCAACAACTACAAGACATCCTAGGCATCGTCCAGGCTGCTCCTGCATCGTTTGCATACAGCCTCCCAGCGGGAAGGGCAAGCACAAGCCGACGTGCATGTGCAATGTTTGCATGACCGTGAAAAGACGCTTCAAAACCTTAATGATGCGCAAGAAGAAGCGCCAGTCGGAGCGTGAAGCAGAAATTGCGCAGAGGAATCAGTTTGCTTCTTCGGTTGCTGCTAAGGAGGAAGCCGAGGTCGACAGCGTCCCCAGTCAGGCTCCACCGCAACATGTCCAGTCGGATAATGCCAAGAGATTAGAAAGTGAAAATGTTATCAAATGCCAGAGCGATGGCCCTTCTCAAGAAAATGCTGAGAATTTTAATGGAGGCCTGGACTTGAATAGCTGTCCAGTTCGAGAAGGAACAGCACCGTCGTTGCGGATAAGCATGATGAATCTGCTTCAAGAAGCTAGTTTGCCTCTGGACATATACCTAAGACAGAACGGTCTTACAAGCTTGGTGTCCGAGCAGCAAGAGAGTTCAACGCCAGTGATAGCTCAGGCTTCGGGAGAGACGACGCCACAAGCACGAGACCGAGCCGGTTGTTCGACTGCTGTCCAAGAGCATGAGGGCAGCAATGACTTGTCGGAAAAAGATCAGAGAGAAGAGGATACATCGTGATCTCTCTCTTTCTCTGTCTCTGAGTTTCAGTTCTTGAATTTCTGCTGTAAGTGAAGTATTGAGATTACGTAACATCAATATGTCTGAAAAGGATGCATAAAGTGGACTGAGATGTAGTAATATTTCATATATTCAATTGTGCAGCTTATACAAGTCAAATCCACTTTCTTTGAATGGTAATTCAGTTTACAGGATTCACTAGACATCTACCTCGACTCTGTGTGTGTATGTGAGAGAGAGAGAGAGAGAGAGGAAAATAGCATATATTCATCAACAGCACATCGGAGCCAGCAGAAATCAGTTCCATCGCAAGTGAACAGAACTTTATATACAAAAAACTGAGCCCCCCGAATAATTTCTGACAAATATAAGAAAATATATTATCTTCTATATAATATGTAAGATCACATTTCATAATGGTAAAATAAAAAAAATCTCACTAACTATCAAAATCCTTCCACACTAGATCTACGAACAGTTGAAGATGATCTTCGGCTTTCCTGTCGATCAATTTCCTCCAATGAGTACGAAGACGAACTTGTTCTAGGAGGTAGAGCCAAGGGCAGCGTGTGCAGACTTTGAGGGGTCACGGATGTTCTAGTTGGAGGCGTAGGAGAACAATTTGATCTAGTAGGTGGAGTGACGATCCCATTCAGACTAGGAGATCTCGACATATTCTTCTGACTAATCGATCCTGGCTCTTGCAGAGGAAATCGAGAGGTATACTTCATGTCTTGTATAGCTTTGAGATGCTCCACAATGGTTCTCATGGTTGGCCTTTCTGATGGATCTACTAGGAGACATCGTTGGGCAATATCAGCTACTGTTCGAGCTGCTTTCACGGGGAAACGACCCTTTAGCTGAGGATCCATAATTAGGGACAATCTACAATCATCAGCCAGAAACGGCCGAGTCCACTTCACCAGATTCCTCTCTTCCTTTGGGTGCCGGCTATCAAGATTTTTCCTGCCCGTAAGCAATTCAAGAAGCACAATGCCAAAACTCCAGACATTACTCTTCGGGGTTAGCAAACCTCGTTCCAGTGTCTCCAGTGAAAGATTTGCCACAGCCTGAAACAAGTAATGGATCATTTCAGCAAGATGCAATTTAGTTACAAACTTACAGCCCATTGATACCATGCACTAAACACCGCCGCTCCCCGCCCCCACTTCTCCCTCCTGCACCCACCTAAAAGTGAAAGACAATGATGCTAGAAATTGTTAGCTATAGCACTTACAACTGAGCCACTGGAGATATCCCCCTCTGGAATGTGGCTTATGCAACCATATCCAGAAAGCTTTGCACTAAAATCTTTGTCGATCTGTATATTTGCAGTTGAAAATTCATGGAACATCGCCTGTCAAGGAGCAAAAAATAAGTTAACTATATAATATTAGCCAACTGGTGAGGGCAACAAGGACACCAGACAGTTTAATGTCTCAAAGCATAGCACTTTAGGAGTGGATGTAACGGCCATATAGTTCTAGTTACCTGAAAGGGGCCTTCCTCATGTAGGAAGGTTAGACCATGAGCAGCACATAAAGCAACTTTCATTCTACTATTCCAGTCAATGGGTGGACCGTCTGATCTTCCATATAGAATCCTATCCAAGCTCCCATGAAATAGCCTCTCATAGACCAACATCCTGTGGTCTGAGCCTTCACGAGCATGAAAACCAATCAATTTACAGAGGTATGGATGTTGCAAAGAAGCAAGAGTATTCACATCATTCACAAACTCCTTCAACCCCTGGAAAAGCATGACAATGTCAGACTAAATGCGCATGACAGATAAATACAGCAGGATATCTCTACACAGAACTAATACAAGGAGCTTGCAGGAAGACAAGAATTTCAAGAAGTATACCAATGAAGGCTAATATGCTATCTATCTCTATCCCAGAACATATCAGTGTCCCTAATCACACACAGGGCAGAAACCATGGGCTAGAACTGGAGTAGACAAAAAGGTCTCATCAACCACAAACACAAAGCAACCAATGCAGATAAGAAATTCCCCAACTCAATCATAGTGAATATCTCTCCCATCATCCAGAGACAATAGGTAAGAACTTCAACAAATAACCTGGATAGAAATACCAAACTAGACATGAAATCTAACTAACTTATACCTGATTGCAAGGATGAAGACGGGTCACAGTGGCTTCAAGTTTCCTTGATCCAGATGCATCCTCTGCAAAAGAAGCCCGGTAGATGACAGAAGAGAGACCTTCAGACATGCATCTCTCAGGAGAGAAGTTATGACAAGCTGATGCAAGTTCTTCATAAGAAAAGTTAACAAGTGTTCCTTTAGCTGCCAGTGTTGGATGAGAAGTAGGAGGAAGCGGAAGTGGCCCAGACATATCAAGTGGGCCACTAGAATTCATCTTGAAGCTTGTTGTAGCCTTAAAAGAATTTGTGCCGCGGGTTGATGGAAGAGGAAGAGGTTGAGGATTTGGTGAATTATATTCTTTCATTGACCCAAAGCGACTCCTAGGTTCTTCCTGTTCCTCAGATTCTGTAGATGCAAGTGCATCTTGTTCTGCAGCATCAAGACTTGATGGTGCTGATAATGCTCGTGCCCTGCTACTACTTACTCCAGCACTAGACTGAACAGGTTTTACTCTGGTTTTAAAGCTTGGTGGTGCAGACTGTAAAGAACGCGTCTGGCACTGGGGTTCAGGCAATGCAGTCGGGGAATGCTCCTGTGGATTTACGCGTTTAACATAGATTGTCTGCTCAGTTTTCTTCTTTTTACTCTTTAAAACTGTAAAGCAACCCATGCTGCAAGAGAAAGATAATCCAACTTTGAAGAAGCAAGTTCCTGCCAAGGGAAATAATTTGAAAGGCATTTATTATACTGCCAAACTAAAATCTGATTCTCATTACCAAATGATCAAAGTTCCATCCTGCTTACAAAGTGTCTAAATTCTGCAACTACAGACAATCTCATGCACTTATTAAGATGTGAAATTCATATTTTCCTACAGCAAAGTTCGCCACATATTAAAGAAATGAGCAAAATCTAAATATCGGGGTAAAGCATAATTGCTCAACAGAATTCTGCAAAAAAAAAAACCAAATGTACTTAATATTTCAGCGAACTAGCATTTCCCAATGATCTGATCTCGCAGGCATATACTTCAGCAGAGTAAAATTTACTAATGACAGTAACCAAAATCATTGGTTTACTCAAACTGATTCCAAAAAATTCCTCAATAAATTCAAAGTCGATTTCGCGACTCAAATTTATTAAATTGTATTACATATAGCAAAGATTTGTGGAGCAAATTAAAACGTGGCATGTTGTACTCCAGCTCGTTGGGTAGAAACAAACAACCACACAGAGAAATAATGCACAAAATTTATTAAACTGAAATCGAGTCCAGATCCATATTTCCACCAAGAACAATAATCACGACTAATATAAAATTAAAAGAAATGTGGAGCAAATTAAAGGAACTGTATTGATTAGATTCCCCCCGCCCAAATTCCAGAGCAATTCATCACGACATGGCAATCACTAGACGAAAGAAAGAAACATCCAAAGATTAATCAGCAAAAAAAAACAGGAAAAAAACTAACCGGAAGGCGAAATTCAGCTGAAACTTGAACTCTTTAGGGGGAAGAGTAGGATATTTAGTTATTTCCGCGGAATATACAGGCACCCATGAGGTGAAATTTCAAATATCGACAACTTGCAACTTAAAGTTTGGTGGAAATAGAAAAACCCTAGAGGCAAGTCAAATGAATACAAATGTGGAAATGCAGTGAGGAATTTTGAGAGGGAGAGATGAGAGAGAGGGGTGAAGGAATGTGGTGATTATTAAAAGTAATAGTAAGAGAGAGATGGCAGAGGAGATAAAAAAATGAATATATACGCATTGTATATACATCTTATATATACATGAGCAGCACTGGTCAAACCAAAACCCCATCTACACAGAAAATCAGGATTGTTGGGCTTAATTCCATACAGCAATGAATTGTCTACCCATCATTTCCGTGACTCTTTTGACCTCACGTTCCTCCTTGGGCCCTCGAAATTACTTGAATACCCTTGATTAAATTTGTCAAGCTTTTTTTACTAAATCGTATTGGGTATAAATATTTATTGTTTATTTACATATAATACACACATATGTTTATGTGTAGATGTACATAAACCTAACTAAGTTGAACGTACCACTGCACATCTGTTATGTAGCTTAACATTTAGACCTTTTGAAAAAGGTTTTGTTATTAATATGTTTACTTCCATTGTAGAAAATGTATTTAGATTCAAAGTCTTATATGCTCTACGTCTGGAAAATCTACGAATTCATGTTGCTTATATTAAAACTTTCCAAGGCCCGCCTCAATATTATTTGTAAGATTTAATGTGATGAAATATGATGTTTTATCATTTTAAACAATATTATTAATAATTATATACGTATAATTGTCATATTTGGTAGCCGCTCAAATATAACATATTATTAGGATATTCCAACGAACAATAATTTTATTAGTAGTATTTAATTTTTAAATAGCTCGTGTGCTTTAATAGAAAATAAATAATATATTAAAACAATATTAGACGAATGGGAACATGAATATAGGATTCTATTCTTTTTTTTGAAGAAAATGGTCAAACGAAGACTTCTGTCGAGGGGAGGGGGGCAAACAAGACATTTTCGAACAATTTTAGAGGTGACCTGAAGGGTATTACGGTCAATGAATTCCCACAGCAAGCACCGCTCCATCAATTTTCAACAAAGAAGGGCCTCGATTGAAGTGACAGCCTAGTCAAAGTATGGAAACGTCGTGACATATTTATATTTTCTCCTTTTCCATATAATTAATAAATATATGTATATTGTGTATATAATGTAGTATTATTTTTTATTATCAGATTTTTTTTGTGTAGTCAAAGATACTTGCAAGATGGGGCTTTGACTCTACATCAAAGCGATTGGCTACTTTAGATTCTTTTTTATGACTCAATAATCATGAAAACCCTATTCTTTTAGTTGTTTTAATATTCTTTCTAGAAATCTGCATTTTGCACTCCTTCGCAATGTTGCCGCCTTCTGCTGGCCTTGCCGTCTATTTGTTTAGATCAACTTTTAGATTTATATTTCGACTTTTCATAATTATTTTGAAAGGTTGAGTTTACCTAACATATAAATACCTAGTTATCATGTGGTTCTAAATCAATCAATACTTAGCCTACTTCATTTCCGGATAAGAAATACATTATATTGGATAAAACATCCATTAACACAAATTTTTATATTTAAATTTTATAAATACAAAATTATATACAAAATCAATTGAATTTGAATTTGATACATTTGAGGTGAATTCGATCTTTATCTATCCTCTGATTCTACTTCTTCAATTGATTTCTTGAACGATCTTTATGTTCTTCGAGTTGTTTGGAGGGGATGTGATTCATTGATGTCCTTGAACTTAAAGTTCGAACTTGATGATGTCGATTTGAAAGACTTCAGTCTTGATTTCAGATCGAACGATGTCTTGATTAATTGATTTGTTGAATAACGTTTGAAGATCTTCAAGTTTGAGCGCCAATGTGGAGGGTTTTCACCTTGTTTCCAAATTGAACGTCATTTTGATTTGATTTGGATGATGATCTTGGCGAAGAATGCGACGATTTGCATGAAGAACACCTTGAATGTTGAAGAAGACTTCGAAGCTTCTTGAAGACTTCACCGATGATTCTTCGAGTGTCTTGAGCTCTTCGAATCTTCACATTCCTTCACTTCACTTCTCTTCTCATCACTTCTTCTCTCTCCCATTTATGAGAGCCTTCAACTCCTATTTATAGATTTAGGTTAGTGGGCTTGTGGACTTATGGGCCTTTTGGGCCATATGGGCTTTTGAGCCATCAAACCATGGGTTTGAGTTTGGGCTTGAGTTTATGGGTCTTTTATGGCTCGTTTGGCACAATTTGGTGATTATTCATCTCCGATATATCGTTGCCACATGTCATACTCCTATTCGCCGATGAAATCAAATATTAATCATATACCTATTTAATTCTGGAATAAACTCCATTAATAAAATAGAAGTATAATTAATTATTTAATTCATGTTTTACATGTGGCACAATATAATTTGCTAACAATTTTTAATTGTCTACACATCCAAAAGAGGATTCAGTAATTTTATTTTATTATTAAAATAAAATCGAATAAAAGTAATAGTATGATCATAGTTCGCTGCTGCTACTACTACTACTAGTCTTTATTCTTGATGACTTCTTCCTTAAAGACCCCAATTAATATATTTTTATGCTAATAATAATATGTCTAATTAAGGGTCGGATCGATCTCAATCGAATCACATTTGACAAACACAAATATCACCAAAATGATTCCATTTTAATCCCTCACGCCTCCAAGTAAGCATTACCGCTAATGTGGCTCAAGTAATTAAGTTTTAATATGTCTAAATATAATACAATTAATTATCTCACAATACACCAATGTTCCACATAGTTTGAAGTTTAGATTTAAAACTTGATTGTCGTTTATGGCAACAAATTATATATGTAGAGTCCACTATTTCATTTCAAAAATAGCGAATTTATTCAAATGAAATTTTAGATTATTAGTTATTCTCATTTACAGATGTATGTATAATCTTCTAAGTATTTTTAAAAGTAGTATTTGAAAGTCAATAATGCAGTGTACTAATTTGATCAGGACAAATAGTTTAAAAAAGATAACATTCTATCTTAGGGTGAGCAGAAAAAAAAAGACTAAATTGACCAAAGCAGAAATTTTAATTCATGGTCTTCAAAATTCAAACCACAACAAAATCCATAGTTCTTTTCGAAACATTGAATGTATACAACCGAAAGATTCAGCCCCCCTAAACACTATGATTTTCAGAGAATAACTGTTTGAAAAAATGCTCAAAATGTTCAAATAGTACAATCTGTTTTCTTGCAAGGCAACCGTCTCAATGTTTCTTACCCAAAAAATATAAACCCAAAAAAAAGGGGCAAATTAAAATGTATGAATTAAAAGAAAACCATGATGATGATTGATGTTGGAATGTAAATAGAGGTGGAAAAATGAGTTCGAGCAAATCGATAAAAATTCTATGTCATCTATCAGATATTATATTAAATAATTGATACTATGACACGTCTATTCTGTCATTCAAGAGTTCAAAATTAAATAACATATACAAATAAAGTAATTGATACCAAGGTCAGAAAAAAGAAAAAGAAAAAAAAATGATAACAATCACTAAATCTTTCAATCTAGGAACATCACGCAATGATCATAAACCCAGTGAAAACCCATCGAAAATCACCTGAAAATATCGAAAATATATTTTTTATTTACAAAATTGAAAAAGATAAAAAGGTTGCAAGCTGCAGTAGCGAAAACCTAATAAAAAGAAAACAGACTAAATTACCTTGAAAAGTTGGTGCAACAAACCAGAAGGAGCAGCATAATTCCAGATCACCCAATAAAAGTTCCATAAATATCTTGTACGGAAATAAGAGCGCAGCAGCATAATCACGAAGCAGCCCACCACCGCCAAAAGCAGAACCCAAAACCAAACACGACTTTTTCTTCTCCCAAACCAATAATTCTTCAAATTTCAACCAAAAAGAAGCAAATTCGGTAATCGATATGAAATGCGAGATGAAATTGGCATAAAAAAATGAGCGTACCTCACGAGCAAGCCAGGTTTTGACAATGCCTTTGTTTCCGGATCGTTTGCGGCGGAGACCCTTGAATATGCGAAGGAATTTGAGCTCTAAAAGCTTTCGTTTCAAGGAAAATGCGGATCCGGGTTGGGATTTGAACTCGAGGGTAAGGGCGCGGAGCTTGAACCGGATCGAGAGGCGGAAAAGCTTGCAAATGGGCAAGATTTTTGAATACTTGATATCGAAATCGAAGCGTTTTGCCCTGGCTCGGAAGCTGAGCGTCCATGGCTGCAGCTGATCTGCTTGTTTCATCAGCAGAGACGCCAAAATGTCTGTATCGAAGTTACATTTTTGGCCTTTAATTGTCTCTGCTGGACCCTCCAACTAGCCGTTAGTGTAATGGGCTTGCCAAACAAAAAAGAAGGAAGTGCATAATCAAAAATAAACATGAATTTTTCATGCATAATACATACACGCATTAAATGACGGAGCCACGTTTGGCCTCCCCAACATTTTTTTTAAAGTTAATACTTCCATCGTCCACGAGTGTATTACTTATGGATAATATGAATTTTAATGAAATTATTAAAAGATGTTGTTTGAGTGGAAAAATGTACTCATCATATATTAGATTGTGAATGACATAAATTGTTCTTTTGATAAATAATGTGATTATGGGGTTGAATAATAAGGAGTAGTGTCCTAAAAAAAATGATAAATTTTCGTGAACACCAAAGAAGGCTTCTGATATATTTATCACGGACAAAGTGAGAAGTATATAATTTAATATATAATAATAAAATAAGAAATAAAATGTTTTTATATCTTATTTATTATAACTTGGAAATATAAACTTCAAATGCCCCTTCATCCTGCAAATGTTGGCTTGTATACATCTTTGGATTGTCCAATTATTATTGACTCATACAAAAAATGAAAAAAAAATTACACCAAAAAATATCTTGAATTTTGTATCATACACTACTTTATACAAAAAACATAATTCTCCTTAATCTACGTACTCAAAAGTAGTGAATCAACATTAGCGGGACGACGAGAATATATTGTTTCTTGTTATTTTTTTATTAGTTATATACTACTTTCTCATCTTAATATTGAATTTAGATTTTGGACTAATGGTGAATTTGTGATGGGTACAAGAAAATTAAGATTTGAGCTAAGATAATATTTTTTCATTGATACTTGTAATTTGATTATTATTTGAAATTAATTTAATTTTTAAACTATTATTGGTTGGGGTTTAATTATTTATAAGTAAATCAAATTATTTTATTTTTGTAAGATATATCAATGTTAAAGTATATAAGGAATTTTTTTTTGTTATGAACGATTACCTCTATTTATATGAAAGTTATTAGGATCTCATTGAGTGTTGATAATTAATTTTTTGCATAGTTAATAGCTTTAACTATACTTTGTTCATAATTTTAATTTTTTTCGTTCATTTTTTCTCTCATATGAAAAAATATCTCAATAATAGTAACTCTCAAATAATGTTAATTTATTTCATGGTTCATCAACCTAATCTATTAGGTGATCATGTTTTTAATTTTGTTTTAATGATCTTATATAATTCAAAACAATATTATACTATTATTAAAATTGTTATTATTTTCTTATTTTATTTTTTAAAATTATACTTATTACTTCTTAATAGTGGAAACAGAACGAGCACCAAATTTCTGTTATTTTAATTCCCCAGAGCGAAAAACCTTAAGGCAGGATATGTTGATATTCACCAACAGCCTCATGAACAACTTACTTCTAGGAAAGTATAAGACTTCGCAGAAGGCCTTTAGAAATAAGAGAAGGTAGAAAAGGTAAAGAGAGACTCATACCGTCATCCCTCATAAACCGACAAATAGTATTTCTTCGATGAAGGAGATATTGGCGATGCAGGTTAAAATTCATCTCCGGTGGCTATGGAGTAACTAAAATATTTATCTAATTCAATTTTTAAAATGGGGGCTAAGGGTTTTATTATTATTATTATTATTTAAAATGTAGGCTATGTGAGAAAATTAAGGGCTATGTTCAGACAATTAAATGAATTGGTGAACTATTTAGACAATCAAAGATAAAATAAACGGCCCAATCTTTGAAGTGGAGTTACACGTTCAAACTCAATGAAAAACCGACAATTTGGGCCGAACCTGATTGAAGTAATATGGTCCATTCTCGAAGTAAGATCGAGATCATAAAAAATTTGTTGAACTGAGTGATGGATTATATCAGAAGTTTTCTTTTAAAATCTAAGGTTCCATTCCAAAATAAGGTGAAAACTTTTCGAATTAACACCATCAAATTCAAGTTCAAGGAGATTAAGGAGATATAGGCTCATACGCACACAATTATAATTACTACTTTTTTTTGGTTAATTAAATACAGAAATTTAAAACCCACATCATGATTGACTCGAAGCTGAGACATTTGATATCGGACATAAACCATTCTACCAATAGACCAACACATGTACCCTAAAATGACTACTTCTACAGTTTATGTGTGTCTCAAGTTCATTTTCTTTCTTTCTTTTCATTTAAATTGTCTTTATGCACGCAAATAAAAATGTCAATTCCATTTCTAGTTGCACACAAATAATTGACGAGTTTCTCGAATTTCATAGATGTCCTCCCCATATTATTGGGTTTTGAGCAATTATACATAGTACCTACAATTAGTTGCAACATATTTCCAAATGGCAACAATAAGGCGGCAGAAAGTTGCCGTCTTTTCTTGGAAATTTAGACGATTGACTTATTTGTGGCAAAAAGTTGGCAAAACGAAAATCCAACAGTGTTCTACAAAGCAACAACTCAATAGAAGATGAACCGCATTAGGCATTTATGTCTAACCAGAGACCAGCTGTTTTACAATATATTGAGAAGTTACATTTACTCCAAATTTTATCATATCATATAAAATTGTTTAATGTGGTCTAACGACTTAAGGTTTCTAAAAAGATTACATGGTTAGATATAAATTCAAATTTAATAGCATATTTGTAATTTCGATGATGATTATATTTGAATCCAAATTAATTCATCTTATGATTAGTCTTACATAATGTTTAAAGCAAAATGCAGTCTAACTGGGAATGTAGTTCTAACGTACGGTGACGTTCTATGATCATATACATTCACTTTGGAGATCATATACAAGTTATTATATATATATATATATATATATAGGGAGGGTTAACGTGAGAACCATTTTATTGTGAGCGTGAGAACCAAAAGCGATGAATTCACGGTGAAAGTTGATGAATCCATTGGGAAAATTATCGAATCCAAAAAATAGAATTTTCGCCTCATGGGATTCGAACCCGGGTGAAAAGTCTGAATTTTTGAATTCATTAACTTTCTCAACGGATTCATCAACTTTCATAACGAATTCATTTGGTTCTTAGTTTTTAGGATAAGAATGGTTCTTATTTGAACCAAACTCTCTCTCTCATATATATATATGTTTTTCTTTATCTTGCTGCACGTACCTTTCAACTAACTAATTGTTTTACGGCTCAAAATATTTTTTAAAGATAATTAAGTGGCTAGCTGCAGGTTTAGAATAGTGCGTCCACAAACATTTGAGGATATTTTCGCTGCGATTATGATTATTGGAGCTTCATTTTTGGTATACGACGATTTAGAGGGTGTTTGAGTTAAGCTTATAAGTTAGCTTATAAACTATTAAAGTCTCTCTTCCTCCATCAAATTTCTTAATTTATTATAATTATGCACATTTTTATGTTGCGCCCCTATTTCTATTAAAATCTCTCTTCCTTCATCAATAGTGATATGTTTATTGTACCAAATTAAATTGATTTCGATATCTATATATTTTCAACACCTGAAATAATTACTGACAAGTTTCCTTTATTAATAAATAAGTAATATTAATTTCACAAATAATAACAATAATGAGACTCCAAAAGGAGGTCGGAAACATGGTACATCCCATCATACAAAGAAATCGTAACAGGCGAAGCTCCGAGTCCGATTCGCGTTTTATTCCTGATCATATTTAAGCGTATATATGTAGATAGATTGTTGTAGAAGTTCCATCACTTCACCCTGCAACCACATACAAACACAATTGTATCAGAAAAACCCAACTGCAGCTTTAACATAATAGGTTTTATAGAGAGAAAGAGAGAGAGTTACTTGGAGCAGTCTATTGATGGGGAGTAGCGGTAGGGAAGGGCGACGCTACATTTTGCAGGGAGGCTGTTGATGAACTCCGCCTTGGCCCCCACTCTAGGTGCAAGAGATTTGACGCAGCCGCAGACGGCCTGCCGATCAGCCGTGGTGGCTGCCGCCTTGTACAGGGACTTTACGCCATCGCAGCAAGGCGGCGCCACCACTCCGCCTCCTTGGAGGAAGGGGAGGCAAGGGGAGACGCTGCTCAGGACCTGGCCGCAGGAGATGGCGCCTTCCGCATGAGGAGCTGCGGCCGCCGCCACCATGGCAATCGCCACCAAACAGATAACATTAACTTCTCCGAAACCAGCCATAGTTATATTGTCTTAACACAGATACTGTGAGCTTGTTTTGAATTGGAAATGAGGGTGTGAGTGAATACAAGTGCTCCTGCTTTCAGACTATTTATAGACATTATTTGGGCTTCTGTATCACCTGCTTGCGTGAAAGACTATGTTTATCTCAAGGGGGTAGTAGTCTCACACGCGCCAGATTAGGACAATAGTTTAGGGGAGTTAAATTTTAAATTCCCAAATGATGAGGATTGCTTAAATGGAAATCTTTCCCAAACTAATAAATATAAGGTTAAAAAAAAGTTCAAATTTTTTTGGGAGTACTCAAGCCGTCACTGATTGGAAATAACATTATTTTCATACTATTGCAATGATAATACTATTGTTTAGTTTTTTACAATTACATTTTCAACTAATTACGTTTGTCTGAAGTGCACTACTAAAATCTTAATGGGGTTTGTAGCTAGCTAGTTGATATGTAGTTTTGATATCATTCAAAGAACTTAATAATACTTTATCGGTATTGATTATTTGAAGTACCAAATATATCTTTTAAAAGATTATATAACTAATACTTCTCCACTTTACCGAACTTGGTATGTATTCATTTTTGGGTTGTCCATCGAATTCGATTTGATTCATTTTAAAAAAATAATTATCTATTCAAAATATGTAAGTCATACTTATTTTTTTAACCACTTTATATATTTCTCATACCTACTTTTTATCAATTTAATCACTTTATACATTTTTTTAAAATACATTGTTTTAAATAGTCTTGTAAAAAAATGAGCCATAGTTAATATGACGGATGGGGTACATGAACTCGATATCAGATTAACTGTTGCCGGTTTTAGACTAACACGTCATGTTGAAATTGGTTTGAAGTGACAATTAATTAGGAATTTGGCCCGACTATCACAATTCACATGCTCCATTCAATGAGATTAATTGGCCCAATTCTTCATCTAATTTTTCAGCTACCAACATTACGTCGCGTCACTGCAATTAAAGTATTCATCTGTGTGGCTATAATTTCCCATATATACCTGATTTTGAAACCAAATAAAATTACTCTAGGCCGACTATGCATATCAAATAATATATACATGCAAATTGTGAACCGGGTCGAATATATATATATAGTTTGGTTCAAATATAAAACTATTCTTATCCTAAAACTAAGAACTAAAATGAATTAGTTATGAAAGTTGATGAATCCGTTGAAAAGTTAATGAATTGAAATTGAATTTTCACCCGGTTCGAATCCCATGAGGCGAAAATTCTATTTTTGGATTCGATAATTTTCCAATGGATTCATCAACTTTCATAGTGAATTCATCGTTTTTGTTCTCACGTTACCATGATAAAAAGGTTCTCACGTTAACCTTCCCTATATATATATATATATATATATATATATATATATATATATATATATGGTGGGTTATAGTGAGAAAGCTTCTTAGTATAGGAAATATGAATAGTAGCACATCTTTCATATTTGTATAGCAAAATCAGAATTATTATGTTGCACATGTTAGTTAACACATATTTCATCTCTTAGTAGCGCATATGTTAAATATATTAGTTTAAAACATCTTTCATTGCAACGTATCATAATAAGGGTTCTAGTGTTGTACAGTAATCCGCGTAGCACACAAAACTGTAGCACAACCGAAATTAAAATCTCAACCATTGATCCAACTAATCAAATGCCAAGATTCATTCTCATTTCCTATCAAATTATCATTCCATACCTCAACCATCTCTGGCCTATATATATATATATATATAGAGAGAGAGAGAGAGAGTTAGGTTCAAATAAGAACCATTTTTAACGTGATAACTAAGAACCACAAAATTTTACAATGAACAAAATGAATTCGCTATGAAAATTGATGCATCCGTTGAGAAAGTTACTGAATCCAAAAATTAGATATTTTTCACCCGGGTTCAAATCCTATGAGGGACGAAAATTTTATTTTTTTGGATTCATTAACTTTCTCAATGGATTCATTAACTTTCACAGTGAATTCATCATTTTTTGGTTCTCACGTTCTCATGATAAAAATGGTTTTCACGTTAACCCCCTATATATATATATATATATATATATATATAAGGGATGGATCATGTAAGAATGCAAATATTGGTAAAAAAATAATAAGAATGCAGCATCCAACGTATGAAGTTGGTACACTAAATGTATAAATTTGTAACACTGAATTTTTTATATTTTTTTTATCTATATATGCAACAATAACTTCTACTTTCTTTCTTTTTTTTTTAAATATTTCTTCACCCTTGACGTAATATTTAATTGTTATCATGCAATAATCTTCGCTAACTAAAAATATGCAATAGTAGTCAATTACATGCAATAATATTTGCTAACTCTATAAATACATTGTTAGCGTAAATATCTATATGAGATGATTGCATTCTAATTGTGAATTCCAACGGAAGTTAGTGCCAGAAAAAAAAATTACATATATAATCCTTCCTCATTCTATTTAAGCTTCAATTATGTATCATCAGTGCTGCTACTATAATTTCATTTCCACTCCATTTTTCATTTTCAGTATCATCATATCTTATTAGTATTAGTATCATGCCTTCTATGTAGCCTTTGATCCAAAATTTACAATCAAGTATTGTCAGATCAACAATAAAATGAGACTTATGCGTGTGTTTGATCATATATCACATAGGTCCAACAATGTTTTAAGCTTTGTATGTGTTGTTTACAATTGTGATATAAAATTCTATTTTTTTTCATTTTAAACTATTACATAGTTATATATTTTTACATTTGGATTAATTTCCCTTTGTTTTGTATCATTATAGATATAGGCATAATTAGCTTCCATGATCCGCTAAACATGTCCCATTAATATATTATATCTCCTCTCCCTTATGATTAACTCATTTTACTCCTTTCTTTCAATTGGGATTTTGATTTATTTCCTTTTTTCGTTTCCTGTTGCTTTCTTTTTTTGTGTGTTTGATCTTTTAGTTTTAAGTTTTCATGATATTTTTAAAATATTAATTATTATTGTATAATTTTAATTATAGAAGTAACTCTTATTAGGCAATGAATGAATGGACTGATAAGGAGATAAATGCTAAATATATAGTGAACTTTTTTGGTGTATGTACAATTGTCTAAATATATCACTGCTATAATGAAAATTGCACATTTACATATTTATTAATTTAACTATTAGTTGCTAAATTGTCACGCACGCATGACAAATCTAGTTTGAGTATTAATGGAGAGTTATAAGAATCCATATATACATATTATACCACACAAATTGAGATCAGGTTCATACGCGCATTTTATTAAATATTGGGCCTTAAGTCACTTTTCTATATATATACAACTAATGGTAATTTCGATCGTTTAGTTAGTATATATAATATTTCCGATAGTATATACCAACAGCTAGAGATATTATAATTGAAATTTGGACGCGAGAATTGTTTCTTCGAGGGTGTTTGGCTCTAAGCTTATAAGCTCTTCAAACAACTTATAAATTGTTTAGGAGTTTATAAACTCATACAAAGTGTTTGGTAAAATAAACTCCTAAACAACTTATAAGCCGTGAAAATAAGCGCCAACAGCTTATAAGTTCCCTAAAAATAAGTAGCTCAACTCCAACATATTTTTTCATAAGTTTATAAATAACAGTGAATTTATCAAAATAACCGTACTATGGTTCGTTATTTTCTACATATACAATAGCGACTTCACCTCTCGTCAATTTTCTCTCTTTAACTCACGATTGTTTCTCTAACTTATATGCTCAATTATCCAAACATTTTTTATAACTTATAAACTCTTCAAACATTATGTCTTATAAGCTCTTGAAACATCTTTTTTTTGGTC